>VYXF01010429.1:628979-708878 GCA_013397295.1 Polioptila caerulea | reverse complement strand
GTTAATATATGTAATTTATTATATATAATTAATTACATATATTTTACAGAACAAGACTTCTCTTTTAACCCTGGGGGGGTGTTTTTTTTTTTTTTTTTTTTTTTTTTTTTTTTTTTTTTTTTTTTTTTTTTAGTAACAGATTGGAAATGTCATGTCCTTTGCCCTAAAAAATAACAGTTTAAATATGCCTCATGTTCATCATCCAGAGATGATAATAATTCCTTCAAATTAATCAAGCCTGCAGCTATAGAAAAGTGCCAGCTTCTCTGAAGCTCAGTTTACCAATCCTGAGTGCTGGAATTCCCTTTTTTGGGGGGCATATGTATAAGAGGAGTGCCACAGGAATGTGAGGAATGCTCTCTTGGGCTTCACTCCTCAATCACTTCAGGGCACCCATTCCCTGCTGCTGCAGCCTAGCTTGCCTGACATCTTTATATCTCTCCATCAAAACAGAGCTACCCACTCTATTTTAATATGCAATTATCTTTCATTTCAGACCTATTAGCTGTAACAGCATCAAGTCGAGTGTTTTGCTCTGGTTAATTTTTTGCTGTGCTGTCTGGTAACACAATACCCGTGATTCATAGGGATATTTCACTTCAGAGGATGGGATTTGGGGGCTCTCCATGTATTCTGATCAGTGTCACAAATCTCGATGGTTATAGATCTGTGTCAAAGGCCTATCACACACTACATGGATTGTTATAAATGGGAATGAATGAATGAATGAAAGAAGAGAATTGTACACAGAGAACTGTGTACAAATATACTCAACCATTTCTCAATAATATTTAAGTATGTGCTGTGTTAACACCTTTTTTTGTGTCTGTAAGCAACATATTTGTATACTGTAAATGCTTCTGATTATTCATATCCTCCATGGTGGATACTAGCCTCTCCTTTATACTGGGCTTTTTCTCTTGCTGAAATTAGTCTAGTTATTTCACAGAATAGAAAAAAAAATCAATAAATCAGTAAATAATCATCAAGATTCAGAGTAAGAACAGTTATTATTAGAGAAAACATCCAACTATCTCCAGAAATCCCTGCTTTTTCACTACAAGTATTCAACAAAATATAATTTACAGTGTCAAATGTTTTTGCAACTTATATTTTCTCTTAGTCTCACTGTCTTTTTGTTTTCCAGCTTCAACAAAAAAATTAGTATGATTTAAAATACACATATATACCAGGACATGCCATTCATTTTGCTTCGTAGTTAGTCTTTGGGCTATATTGTCTAGCCTTATCTTTACTTACAATGGGTTTTGGGGGGCTTTTTGATGGGAGTGTGTTTTTCTGGTCATGTTGATACATTTTAGAGGTTTCCTACCCATCTTACACCAGGAAACCAAGAGTTAACTATACACATGCATTACATACAGTGTTGATACTTCAACAATACAAAAAGGCTGCAACACAAAATATGACAGCTCAGCATAATATGTCTTTGGATAGCTATAAGTAATCACTATGTTACTTTAGAGAAGTATTTTGCCTTAAAAATACAGAATATCTGCCCTCATGAATATATCCATTTCTTTCAAGTGGTAATTTGAAATGGCCAGGTCAAACAGTTACTAAAATGCTAAGAAAACAAATTCAGCAGTTCTGGGAGCATTTTGTTCATTTGCTATACCTCATTTTTAAGAAGATACACTGAAAAGCTTGCACTTGGCTTGGCCACATTACTTTTAATTCATTACACCTGTAGTTAGGCACCCACAGTTAAATGCTTGGTTTGCTTGGGATGCACCAGTCTGCCCTGGTAAGAAATGAAACATTGCCAGTTTGAGGGAGTTTAGTAAATTATATACAGTCAGTATGGTTATAAGCCCAGAGATACTCTTTTCTCCCCTTTCTTTGGGTAGGTAATTGTTTTCATCTATCTCCTGGAGATGGCATGGCAGCTGAAGCAGATTTATGGAGCCATGCTCCAGCCCTCAGAATTGCCCCTCTCTTTCCCAGCTCTCTCCTGGCACTTTCTCAGCAACCATATAAAGTTCCTTCCATAACCATTCACAGAGGTAAACAGTTATACAGGAACAGAGGTTTTGGTCTGGTGAACCCCTCCAGAACTGACCTTGAGAACAGTAGCTACCCCCTTTGGACTGGGCAGAAGCCCATTCTGTTGGATTTTAAGTCAAAGACGAAATATTTTAGGTACAAGTAAGGCCACTACCAAGGGGAGATGACCTTATCCTACAAATAAGATTTGCCTCTGTGGTCTCTCTTTAGGGTTGGCAGCATTTCCAAGAATGTCTCTCACCTTTTGGGATTTATACATGGCTGGGATTGCTACCATTTGCAATTCCAGTTTTAGTATCTTTTACACTATGATGTAAGGGCGTATTTGGGTGGTTTTGTCTGTTAATCTTTTACATCCTCTGTTATTGTGGCTATTTGTTGACCAGTAATCATTTATGTATGGGCACACTATTGGAACAACCACTCTGTACCCCTGATCCAGAGGGTGGTATAGAAGTATAACACAGATCATAGTAGAATAATCTTTGAATGCTTACCATAGCTTTTATGATCCTTTTATACTCATAAGATGTATGAAATTCTAAAGGTTACAAAAGAGAACCTGGCCTGTGCCATAAAGGAAAAATTATCCTTTGATTTTTTCTTAAAGGAAAACCAGAAGAATTTTTTTACTACTATAATGCATTTCATGCATTTATTCAGGATTTGCCACTATTTGCATAGCTACATTTGGGAATATTTATCGTTAAACTTCTGCTGTAGCTGCAGATGTATGCAAAACAGCTTTAGCTATTTCGATTAATACTAGAAGCAACAGCATGTACCGTCCTAGAATTTACATGACCTCGGAGAAGAATTCTTGGAGTCCACACAGTGTTCCCTTCAGCTGTACTGATAAAGATGACCAAACAAAAGGAAAGGTGGCTGTACTGCAGCAGCACCCAGGAGGCATAGCAGGAGGCCTGTGCTACACACTGTGTGACCATTGAACAAATTAGCAGCAATTCTTGAAGGTCACACATGTATTTCTGAAGTTCAGGAACATCTCACAAACTTCCTCTCTGCTTGTGACCATGGTACAGGTCTGCTCCTCATCCCTCCAGAGTAAAAGTGATGATGGGAAGTCTTCTGTCCTGGTACACCCACTGGGAAGGTGTGCTCCAGATCTCATGTCAACGTCTGCCCCAGCTTCTCCTTCTGTGAAAAGAGACACAAAAGTAGCAACTAAACTTCTTGGGTGTTCCGAGACGTGGGGGAAGCACAGCAAAGTCCTGTTTCTAATAACAGTAACAGCGGCATTTTGAGGGTTTTTTTAAGCAGAAAATGGACCACAGAGTGAGATAGCATCTTTTGTCATTATCAGGACATGGGGTGGAAGAGGGTGGGACAGTACAAAGCACACAGCAATAAGTCGGTGCTTCAGTCCTGGGGTGCTCTGGGACAGGCTGCCAGTGTGGAGAGGCGCTCTGGGTGGATCTCAAATTGCACCTGCTACACAGTGGCAAAGGTATCAGAGAGACTAAAGCCAGCGTCCTTTTAGATAGATGACACTTTGTGAATAATGTATAGGTTAAAAAGTGCACTCTGCTCCTTTCCAAATAGTTATCCGTGAACTAATATAGGCAGGATATTCATAGGAACAATTTCAACTGTTGAATGTATATCACAACAGTTTCATGATCTATATTTTCGGTGTCACATGTATTTCCAATAATACATTTCAATAAATGACACCTCAAATAAGGAAAAAAAATATTTCATTCTTACTCATTGCCTTTGAAATTTAAATTACTGAACAAATTAAAGCCCAAGCTTACATTTCAGTGTTTTGCTTCTAAACCAACATATTTCCTAAAATAAAATACAAGCTTACTGTTTCTGAAATAATTGTAATTGCATTGTTTAAAATAATCTTTTGAAGTCTCTGCAACCTAAATATTACATGATTGTGCCAAGGTATCAAAAGTAGAAATTGTCTAAAAGTCAAATATAGATGGGATTACTGTTTATTCAAAGCTGGCCAAGTCTTTAAAATAATTTAATTCATACATATTAATGATAGGCAGATAATCATTAATATCCAACAATACTGCTTTTCATAAAACACTCGATGATAAAGTTATCCAATAGATCATGCAGAATGATAAATAAAACATGCAAAGCTCTGCTAGGAAAATGAAACACATAGGAGATAGGAACTTTATTCCTTCACCAAGATATAAAATATTTATGTGAGAAAAAATGTTGTTAACATTGTTATTAAGACCTTTCACTCTAAGGGTGCAATTTTTAGTACTAGAATTCTACACTAATTGCCTAATTTTCACTGACTGCCATCAGAAACCTTTTTTTTTTTTTTTAAGCCAGCTTTATTATATATGATTGAAGCATTTCGCTTTAGCTGTTTCAAAAAATGTGAATATATTTATAACTTTTGGCATTACTGGAGGGCATTATTCTACAAATTACGTTTACAGCTGGTAGCATTTTTCCATAATGAATTATTGATTAATTATTCCAGATATTGCCCGTCCTCGCTCCAGCACCAAGCACTGCTTACTGCACTGCTAAGTCAGCCCATGCTAGAGCTATTCCTTGGACCGAGTCCCCAAATGCCACATTCCTGTCAGTTTTCACCTCTTTATTCTTGTCACCATCTTCCACAGAAATCATCCACGCTCTTCCCTGCTTAACACACGATGGTGAATCACAAACGTGTTCCAACACAATACTCCCGGCAGCTATTAGAAGAGCATTTGCATTTACATTGCTTCCTAACAACCTTTATAAATTATTGCCTTGCCTTGAAATTAATAGTCATTGTGGATAATGTTTATGTAGCTCAGCCTTCTTCATCCTTCAGTCACCATTTAGATCTGTTGAAAGCATATGGGGATGTGTGGGTGTGTACTTAAGTGAATGTTTCTCTGCTGTGCATACATATCCTGGCAAAGCATATTCACACCTATATCATAATGTGACAAGTACTAGGTACCAATTTAAATGGATGGAATCAGCTTGAAGTTCAGTGAATTCTGTAAAAGTTGGTATTTTTGTTACTTACAAATTAGTGATACCAGACTCCATCAATTTGTGTTCCAACTATTCTTCCAGGAAGAAACCATCCAGTAACTGGAATAAAAGAGTTTTAAAATCTAATTTTACTCTATCCAAAGAAAGCATATTCCAGTTAGATGGACACTGAGTTAAGCTACCAAGGTGATCTAAACTTATGGTGAAATTGTTTTGATCATTCTGGACAATTTAATGACAATATGCCTGACCTTGTGTGTGCAGAGCTCCTCACTGAACCTGTATTCAAAGAACCTGTATTAATAGACACATCATAAAAAATTATATACTTCAGGTTCAAAACACTATTAGGACCAAATTAATTTTGCAGACTCTACAATCTCTGTTAGTGTCAGCAATGAAAAATTAAGACTTTCTATTTCTTTCCTTTTGTAATGAACTTAATACAAAGAGATCCCTATTTCTACTGTAGCCTTCAGCTTCTGTACAAACGAATAATGATAAATTTGAGGATTAAACTCAGTTGAAGCAAGAAATCCTCCAGTAACACCAAAACAGAGATGTGAAGGACAAGAGAAAAATAAGCAGTACTTCGCTCTTAAGCAGTCACTAGCTCTGAGGTAGAAGTTTACACAATGTATTCCTTGTGTTTCTTGGATCTAAGACAGACAGCAATAACTTATCACTTTCCCTCAGGGTTTTTATGTTAATTTTGTTATTTGTTTCATTTATGTAACAGATACTCATAATACTCTTTAAACATTCAGCAGCTAGCTGTGATAAACACTATCTTCCTACTCCTGTAACAACTGATTTGTGCTGAGAACATTCACCATTGCCTTCTTGTGCCACTGGTGGAAAATCATGGGAACACGCTGCCTGTTTCACTTTTCCTTTCTAGAAAAAAAAATTAAAATAAAAAAAAATCCTCTTTGTTGCTCTGCTTAGCAGAGCAAGTAGCAGAGGGAAGTTGCAGATGAAGATCTGTAGCCAACCAAGTATATCTTGTAAATAAGTTTTTTAGGTCAGGAAGAGAAACTTGAAATGTGGGAAGTAATTGGACAGAAAGAGGTAGTTGAGATTAACGCTTTGTGGCAAATAAATGACTCTCTGGAAGATGTAACTTTTGAGAAACACAGGAACTCTCAAAGATTTTGTTGGAGGAAGCTATTTGCCAAGAATTTTCTTTTTTCTTCTTTTTTTTTTTTTTATTAGCCACTTTACAAGACTGCTGACATATGCTAGCACCTGACAAGAGCCCTGTGTCGCTCTGCCATAGTAACAACACTCCTGCTATCCATATTTAAATTTTGTTTCCCTTCCTTCAACTCAAGCTAGCTGGAATGGAGACAGTCCTGTGTATTTAGTCTTTGGGATAAGGAAGTCTTGAAATACTTCACAAGTACCCTCCTGCAAATAAACTGGAGGGTGGAGATTGGCATCCACATGCTCTTGTTTGTGCGCAAGCAGCATTCACATGAGGAAGCAGATTCTTCGGTGGGAGAAGAGCTGGGGTGGATCATTCTCCTGCTTCAGTGTACCTTTGTTTTATAGCCCAGGTCCTCATCTGATTAAAACCTCTGCCTTTCAATGAGACCAACCAAATCCTGCTAGTTTAAAACAGCTAAGGACCCTCTCCCTGTCTCTGATCCCTGCTGGGCTTTTAGGGAGTTCTCACAGTGCTGCAGCAGAGAATGGTCTCTAGCTAAAAAAAGTAATGCACTGTTTGAAAGTCCCAGAGAGAGACACCTCTCTAACATGCACTCAGCTGTGCCCCGGGAAGAGCTGCATGACGAACAACAAAACAATCTTGCCCTGTTTGCCCAATGGCGACATCTGTGTCTTGTTAGCGACACACAAACTGTTAAAATAGTTCTTCTCTCAGGTGGAAGTGAGCTGTGTAACTTCATTCCGTTGGTGTGAGCAGCTAGCAATGTTGCCTCGAGCCTTTGCATTACTACTGCATTCAGGTATGAACTCAGATTCCTCTTGCTATGGAGCAGAGGAGTTGAAGTACAGGAGACAATTTCAGCTTTAATTAATTTGTTTTGATCCCTTGTGTTACAGAAATGCTCTCAATGCTCCAGAAGTCAAGTATTTGCATGGATAGTTTGGTTTTTTTCAAACAGACTTTCCAAAGTTTTATTTGAAGTACCTGTAATCCTTAACCCACACTCATCACTAATGTACTCTCAGTGAGGGAGGGTCCCTCTCACCTTATATGTAAATGTCTGACCCAGATAGTGAATTGATACTTCTCATCAATGTAACTACAACTGATTAAAAACACATATCAGCAGATCTTCAAAGTGCAAAGAGGGGCCTTTCAAGCAAAAATAACTTTTTTTTTTTTAAACCATCAATAATGCTAGAGCTATTCAGTTCATTTGAATTTGGAGACAAATACTGAAGTTAGGGGAAGTATTTTCCTACTGTGGTTAGATCTTAAAAGATTCGTGCATGTGGTAATTAAGTTGCACTTTGCTTTGTGGAAGCCTCAAACCTGAAGGTTCAAAGGCTAATCTTGTGGAAAATAAGAAAGGGATTTGTAGGTGGATGAAGATGTGGTGACATTTGAGAAAAATTTGACTACAGTAGCCTGAACTCATTCTGCAGTGCTTGCAGATCTTTGTTTTAGTAAGTTTTAAAGAGAAATAAAAGTACTGAAGATATCCAAAACAATAGATAGCTTTGAACTATTCACTAAAATACCTCATGGTATGAGTACATGTATGTCTTTTCTTCATAACCATGCAGGAAAGTCGTGGCCCTGAAAAATCATCTCTTAACCTTAAACCCAAATGATTAAGGTTAAATCATATGGTATCTCCATCTTCTAGCAGGCGTTTGCAACTCTTTTTAAGGCAACTGAAAATACTTAATTGGCCTAGATGCACTCACTTCCACAATTATAAAGTGAAATAGGGTAGCTGGCACTAAAGGATGTAGGAACCATTAAAATGTGATAACTTGTTCTACTTGTAATTTCCCTTAAGAAAAATTTCATTAATTTATGTGCCCATCATTTCCCTGAATTTACCTGAAACACTGTATAGTAGTCATAAAACCAGAAAATAATTTGCTTTCCCCTTTTCTCCAGAGTACTTTGTGGGGCCAGATACCTTTCACAGAAAAATAAAAGGGAGATAAGATGGAATGTCAAAGTATTCTGGGAAAAAAATAAGAAACTTTTTTGGGCTTAAAAAAGCATGACTAGTTTATACCATTCCAATCCTTCACCCCACTGTATGCAGCACCAGCCATACAGTCTGACGCACCAGTTAACACTCAGCATCTTTCCTGAGATGCTACAGAGTCCTTCATTCAATTGACACAACTGTGCAAGTATTCACTCAGTGAAAAAAAAACTAATAATCTGAAAGAAAGCAAAGCTGCATCAAAAAATAGGGAAGATGGAACAGAATTAAAATATACACTTGCTTTAGCCTCTCAAGCTTTACCCTCCTCAGGACTTGGGCTAGACAGGCTATTTGTAATCTATTTACCCAGAAAGCATGAAGTAGGTGTATGTCTGTGCAGCAAACCCTTGTGCCTGTAGACTCCCCCAGCCAGCCCCTGCTGGTTTATTCAGAAGTGCCTCACCATCTCACAGCCTTATCAACCATTCCTTATGGGGCCAAGTTGGCCACTGTTTTCTAAGCCAATTTTTCCAGCTACCTTTGCAGTCCCTAAGGCCCACTGAGGTTACAAAGGCCTTAAATGATGTTTGAGATCTTGCCAACCTAGTTTAGAAACCACATCCCAGAGTGGCTCTGGCCAGGTTCTGTGTGCTGGTCAACTCTGGAAACTTCCACTGGCTTGTCTGTGAAAGGTAAAGCATGTCAGCATAAACATCCCAGTAGAAGCTCAGTGCAAATACATAAATATAAAGATATAATTTACAGCTACAGCTTATTTCAGCCTCCTCTAAGATGAGGTACAATATTATGAGAACTTTCAGTGGAAGGGAGTTCATAACTGGGACTGTTCAGGTTACTGGAGCTGTTTTAATTATAATCATGCAGTAAAAGCAGAAGAAAAAATAATCCTGCACTGTCCTTTCAACTGAGAAGGCATTTTTCATCATTCTTCCTATAATCATTTCCCTCTGTTTTGAAGTATGGTTTGAGGCAAGTGCTCCAAATCTTCTATCAAATTTGAGTCTCTTTGACGATCCCTGTAGGCTCCGGTTCTGCTGTATTAATTGAAGCTTAGTGCAGTAGCATATTTGGCCTCATAAATTTTAGAAATGCTGCATTTTTATCTAGTAGTACTATAACCTAAGATACATTTTAATTTTCGATGTCACTAATCGCTTCTTTCATGGAGGAAGACATGTTGCCATGGTGAAGTTTTTTAATTTATTTTTTTTCATAGGAACACATCACAGAAGAACATTAGGAAAGTGTAAATAATTACTTCCTTTATAATGCTTGCTGTGCTACACATCTTTGAACAAGTTACTAACATGTGTCCCTCCTTGTTATAACACATAGAAAACTCGTGCACCTACCTTCTGGGGGTGTTTTGGGGGCTGAAGCTTGTAAAGTCCTTCTGAGGATGAAAAGCATTATATGAGTACTGAGCACTAATCTCAGCCATGTGGACAAGCCGTGCACATTCGAAGTAAAAACCTTTCTAATAACATCCATCTGCATCTTGAATACAAGAAAGAAATTGTAAGACAGCCTGTCAATGATCAAGGCTTTTTCATGCAGCTCACCCTACTGTTTGGCAGCTGGCCAGCTCAGAGAGCCTACAGAGGAAAATGGCTCCGAAGGAAAAAATGTGCATGTTAAGCAGAGGACAGCTTTTGTGGAGGGTGAGAAAAAACAAGACAAATACCCTTGAATACCAAAGTGCTCTCTGGTACATGAAGGAATGAAGTGAGACCAACTGTAAGGAAGAAACTACAGTAGGCAGGAGCCTCCTCACTAAAGATAACTCGAGCCTGTTTGCCCTAAATGGTGAAATAAAACACATTTCTACTTCAGGACCAAGACTGCTTTACATTAAGGATGTTTCTTTGTACAGAGGCTGGTAGAAGCCAGGAACGGATTTATTTGGAACTGCAGCACCTGAACCAACCAAGAATGCATGTCAGCCTTCAAAACTCTATTAATGATATCATGAAGCCTTTCAAAATAGTTTGTGAGGCAATGCAGTAGGATCTGAGCATGCTGAGGGGATCTGAGCAGCTCTTCTTCAGAGGGAGTGATGCCAACCTTTTTCTTCAGTGGGACTTATCTTACTGGCAAAGGCAATTTAGCTCAGGGCACTGGCTCCCTTCTGTTACAAGCCCCTGTGCAGAGTCATCAGCAAATTCTTTTGCCTGATATATATATACACACACATATATGTATCCAATGTCAGAATTAGCCCCCTTACTTCCTCTCACCAGTCATCTACAGATTCATTTCACTCAAGCTGTGCTCCAGCTGTACAGCATTGCAGTGCTGCAACAAACATATGGAGTTTCAGCCAGTAGTCCTCCTTCACTTCCTACAGGCTTTTAGTCTTTCTTTTTCCCTGAAATGCTTTGTGCACTAGCTCAGATGCAGAAGCATTTAATGAAAGTATAATATGGAGGAATTAAGCTAATAACAAGAAAATCTTATTCTATCATCGTACTATTACTGATATATGTAAGGAAAGATTTTCAGTCCTCCATTGAAATGTTTACCTGCAAGAGCTTCCTCCTCTAATAAGTCATGATTTACATTTAGATACTACCTTTTATTCTGACAGCTTGTCTTTACTGAAAAGTTGATTCCAGTAATGACTCCTATGTAGCCTTTCATTCAAATTCCTGCCATATAGAAAGAGCCCAAAACTAAATATTTAAGCAGCTTTTAATTCACATTATCTTGCCACAGATCAATTTAGCACAACTCATCAACTGCTAACATGATCAATAATTAATGTGGCTGCAGGTCATCTACTTCAGAGTTCTGTTAGCCCTTGTTATGTCTTCCTGCAGTTTGCTCCATGAGCCCATGGAGGACAGGCCAGCTCTTCCATGGCTCCCTGGAGTGAAATCCATAGAGAAACTCAGTCCCCTGAAAAAAAGAAATTAAAAAAAACTGAGGAACCAAACTAATTTTTAAAAAGCCCCAAACCCCACACCGAAGCAAAAGACTTTGAATATGCTCTCAGAAGTGCTCAGGATCCAACAGATGAGCCCTGGTGAATTTTCCTACTGTAGTGTATTGTGTTACTGAGCCCAGCGTTTGATTTCCTTACCTCCCTCTCTCCACAGCAGGGATGGCAGAAGAGCACATGTCCACATCTCAGCTGCTGTAGTCCAGGGCCTGGCATCTTGAGCCAAAGTCTTTGGAGCTGAAATTGAGATGCCACACTGGTCTGAAACAAAATTATTCACCTAGGAGGGGGATAAATGTTGTTCATTTTGAAGGCCTTTTAAAATAAAACGGGCAACCAAGCCTACACAAAGAGAAAAAGCAGACCAGGTACTGCCTCATGTTTGGCTCCATCTCTGAAACAGACCTCTCCAACAAGACTGCTGATTTGTTAGGCCTGAGGAAGCCCTCATGTCCACCACGCGTCTTCCTCAAAACTGCATGTACTTCTGCAATGTTTTTTACTGACTTTGCTATTCTTGTTGCTGCTGAAAATTTTGAAATCATGTGATTTAGTCTGCAGTACCATGACCCAGTGGGCTGCATTTTCCCATCTTCTATCTTTCGGTGATTTCTTAGGCTTTTCCTACACAGAATACAAGCATGCCAACTAGAAGGGTGATCTTTTCTTTCAGGAATTGTGGACCACCATCAATTGTGGGAGAAGTTTGCACAGCATAAACACAGGCAACAAAAATAAAGGTTACCTCCCCTTCTTGTACGAAAATCAGTAGCAACAAGCACACCTAGCAAGCATGGCATCGCTTGTGTAAGTGTAACACCTCTTCAACCACACTGCTATTTGCAATGGCTACACTTCTGCATGAAGACAAGGGCTGGAGGATGAGGCCAGCCTTCCAGCCTACTTGTGTGAGCTGTCTCCTGGTTGCAAGGTAGCCCAGCACAGCGTTGCAGGTGACCAGTGCAGATGACAACAGCAGGCTGTGACCAGGGCCTGGATGTGCCTGACAGAGGCTGGGTGCACTCCCAGCCCTGCATGACAGAGCATGAAAAAATCTGGCTTGTGGGAAAATAAAGGGAGGAGGAGTGAAAATGGGAGAGCACACTGGGAGGAGGAAGAGAGACTGAGGCAAGTCACACTGGGAGGAGCAGCTGAAGGGTCAAGAGAAGACAGCAGCAAAATGCTGATGAACAAGTAACCCTTGGTAATTCAAAGCCAGGGTCCACCAGCTCAGTTCTTACTCAGAAGATCAGCATGTGCCAGTGGGCATGCACAGACAGGCACTGCCAATCAAATGCTCTGAAACTGCCCTGTAGGGATGCTTGGGAAAAATAAAACTATTGGAGTGACAATAAAGACGCTTCAGTACAAAAATCAGAGCGGCCACATATGTTTAACTAAAGTGTAAAGGAACACTGATATTCTTGATTATTCATCAATTAGAAGTTTATTTCAGATGTGGTTGGAAATACACTGGAAATGTCTTGCTGAGCATTTTTAGGAGTATTGCTGAAGCATTGAGGGTTTGTATTGTGTCATACCAGTCCCTTTCGATTGGCACACACAGAAATGGCTTGTGGCCTAAGGTGGTTACAAGTGAAAAAAGAATCAAGAGACAACAGATGGAACCAGCAGCTGGAGGATTGGCAGAAATCAAGGCATCTCTGACAGGCATGTCAGGCAGATTTTTGTTTGGGCCTCCTTTGTTCCATATCTTTTGCCAGCACCAAAAAACCCAAATCTCTACAAAATTACTCAGTGAACCTGCCTGTCCTTACTCAGACCCATTTCGTGGGGAGGAAGACCCTGAAGAGCCACAGGTGCTGCCCAGGATCCCCCTTTTTTGGACAAAGACCCCCTGAAGCCACAAATAGCAGCTGAAACCCAGGAAGTCAAGATCTCTACAACTCCAGTTTCCTGAAGACAGATAATTTAATTGCCAGCGGGCAGTCTCCAGCAGACTTATTAAATGCAGGGAAACAGATGTGACTGCAGGGGCTGCTTCCCCAGGGCTGCCACCCTGCCACAGTGTGGGGACCGGGCTAGGCCAGATGTGCCAGCACTTCCACAGGCAAGGGGACAGTGCACCAGGGGAAGAGCAGGCAGCCACTGTGGTGATGGGCACACTGCCCCGGGACAGCAGGGGCTGGGCCCTGCCAGGCAAGGAGAGGCCAGACCGGCCTCCCTCTCCCCACAGAGCACCACGGGGAGGCACACGGGGAGCAGGGGATGGTGCTGGGCTCTGGGAGCCCTTTGCACAGCGGGGATGCTGCTCCAGCCCAGAGCTGGGCTGCAGGTGCCAGGGACACAGGGAAAGGGCAGCGTTACTGTGTGCCTGCCCTGCCAGCCTCTGTCCCATTAAACATCACAGACTGGTGATTAAAGTACAGGCAGCACAGTAAAGAAAGATTAAGCAATCACACAAAATATGTTGAACAGCATCGTAGTCTTTGTTTCATGACAGCGTGATGCCTAAAAAGAAAAAAACATAATTTTGATGTTTACATTTTTTGTATCTGTATCAAGTATCTGGGTATTTCTCAGCCATGAAGGATTATTTACTGTGTTTTAGGCACATAAAGGCATGCACACCTAGGGACAGTTACACGAACTGGATGTTTTTTCAATGTGGAAGCTTTTATGCCTTGCCCAGCAGTTTTCATTCATTACTTAAAAGCATGCCCTGCACCTCCATATTGAAGAAAAAGCCCTGGCAGTGTTCAAGGAGAAAATGAGGTTCTGCTCCAGGGGCTGAATGAAAACCTCCTGCTGGGCATCAGCAAGGATTTCTCGGAGTTTCTAGTTAAAAGCAGCTTCAGAGGTGTTATCCTACTACAGTTCCATTTGAATTTCAAATGTACAAGCGTAAATGAGCAGAACCCAGAATATAATTGATGGGCTAACAAAAATATGTACCTTTATAAAAAGAATTTGTATGTGTTTTTGAAACTGCTTTTATATTATAGTAATGGTCTGTGTATAGACTCATGCCAATAATGATTTCATTTACAAATTGATACATTTCAGAGTACTTATATCTTGTAATAATTAAACAAGAATTGTACAAATTATATTTCAATATTTTATTTCTTTCTTAAATACCAAAATACTACAACCAGTATCTGGATAGTATAAGTTGAGTTGTAGTACAGTATATACGCTCCAGTAGCACTGAACATATGAGTATGTGCTCTTCAAGCTATACACAGCAGTAGCTTCAATTATTGAGGTACAAGTCACAGGAGCATAAAATCAGCAGTTTGGGGTCAGATTAAGAATTCATATTATCTAATAACCTTGCCAGAATTGTTCTTAAATCTCATTCACACGTTTTTACCTTGCAACTACTTTGGGCCAAAATGTAACTCAATTTAGCTTTAATTTGTGTGAAAAAAAGAATTTTCTTTGATATTTAAATATATTTCTAGGAATTTAACTCTAGGTTTTGGCTTATGCAGTGTTGCAACTGCTCCTTATTCATCTTCAGAAAAGTCATTATTTAACAGCTCTCTACAACAATCCTTTCAGTCATCAGCCATTTCTGAGAGAGAACAGAATATTTCTGTCAACTTCCTGAAAAAAATTGAAGTCAAATACATTGACTTTGATTCTAGATTGCCATTAGCTTTCAGTTGTTAAGATTAACAGAATGGCAAAGGTAGATAAGTAGATCCACATCAACCCCTTTCTGTATCTTTTCGTCTTTTAATAGATAATTTCATGAGATTGAGAAAAGTGGGGAATCAGAACTGCACAAGGTATTCAAGGTATAGGTGTAGCACCAACATATTCAGAGGCAGAATATCTGGAGGTTATGCTGAATTGTCTGTTCACTAAAGGCCAACATGACACCGTGCCCACTCCCTGTCAGAAGGAGCACACAGTGGCAAAATTGCATGGTGTAAGTTGTATAAATAGCACCCAGGGACGAAAAAAACCTGTCAGTTTACCTACTGAACCCTTCTGCAGCACTGTTAATACCATTAAAAATTGAGCAGGTTTCAGAAAAATGTTGGATTTCAATCCAACCACTGTGCTACATGCTGTCCTAAGAGGTTTTTCTGCCAAAGAGCTTTTCTACCCTGCTTTCTATCTAATATCATGGTAAGGCTGCTGCTATTCTCAGTAGATGGTGGATTACATTCTCTTAGGAGCAGAGGTTTTCTGTAGAAAGCACTTTTCCTGAAAAACTTATCTTGGGAGGTGCTTTGGACTCTTCTTGCTGACTGTATTTAATCCAATAATGTCACTGCAGTATTGTGTGACACAGGCATGGCTCCTGTGAAAGATTTGTGCCAGGCAATTCTGAGACAAGAGGAGTAGTCAAGGTTATTTTTAAAGCACCAGAAGTAACTTAATCTCGGCAACAAAATCGCTAATCGAGAATGCACAGCTTGCTATTAGTGACACTGATACCTTGTAAAAGGAAAATTCACCTGATTATTTATAGGGTTCTCTTGCATGTAGTGAAGAAAGTGTGTTATTGCAGATTTACAAGTTAGCAAGTGGTTCATAATTAGCATATTATTCATATGCAGTGTAGGACTCTTCAGATAAAGAACCAAACATCTATGTTCAAAGTTCCTAATATTCCAGATAGGTTTATGCTTACTGTGCCATTTCCAGTGCTTTAAAGATAAGAAGATTATTTTTCTAAATCCCTTAAATAATTCCTTAAAAATAAAATGGGATTTATTTATGCAATAGTATCTCTAAGCTTCTTGGTTCTGATTTCAATGAAATATATGACTCCCTTGTCATGATCCAATTTTTTAAAAAATAATGCACTCACACACCTCTACACCTGTGTCCTAGAATTTCTACTGATCTCCTGATCCAGCTGACAACCCTAAGGTCAAAAGGGGCTTGACCTTCTCATACAGCCTCAGAAACCATCTTCTCAAGGAAGTAAAGATGGTAAACTAAGTAATAAACCTGACCAAGCAGGACTTATTCACTATATAATTTCTGTTATTCTCATAAAGCATTCTGATTAACTGCTTGAAAGACTGTTAGCAGCTGACAGGAAGGCAGAATTTGTTTTTATTTCTTGTGCACTTTTCCAGCCTCAGGCTCTGAATGAAATTTAGGAAAATAATGATAAGCTAATAAAAGCAGAGTTAAATAGTGCTAGAAGCACGATGCAGGTGATACAGTGCAGTTACCTTTTGAAGATATCTAACTGGGATATTAAAAGAACACTTCTTGTGTTTTAAGGGCCCCATTATTTCTGCCTTCATAACATATATGTAAAAAAGGAAAGTGCTAAACAAGAACCATGACTATGCATGAGTCTGAACTACCCTGTTCGGTACAAGTGCCACAACTGATGCGTTATTTGTGATGTCAGAGTCTCCAGAAGGGTTATATTGTAAGATTCAAAGCATCCTTCTGCAGCAGCCTTCATCTGCTGATGGCTGTAGCCCCTGGTTGCACAGGGTGCCCCCAGGGACCCAAAGGCATTCACCTCTCTGTGCATGCCTGGTGGGAGCAGTGCTCTGGCTGCATTGCTCCTCGGGACAGCGCCAGCTCAGCACCCCTGACCTTCAGCCACTTGTTCCCATCTCACACTGTTTGTTTTGGCACAACTGTTTCTTCCCAAGGCACCCCCCGAGGCCACATGGAAAATAAGAGCAGTGAACTGATCTGTGATAAAAATAAACCAAGAAAAAAAACCCCAAAACATTTTAGCAGGCGGTTGCGAAGCAGTTGTTTCAGTGCCCTTGGCACCCCAGGTGGGCAGGTGGAGGGGCTGGAACTGGCACTGCTCCAAGAAAATGGCACCTGGCATCCCCTCCAGCACTGGTGTCTCTTGTTAGATGATGGCCTCAGGGTAGCTCTCCGAGGGTGGATTCCTACACCAAGCAGCTGAACACTGTGACAGCAGGGGTATGTTCGGGAGGCTGAGATACCCCAGGTATCTTTTCCTCTAAAGACAGGCAAAAAACAAAAGGAAAAAACAGCAGAGAGAGGCAGGAATTGTTGATGCCATGCTGTCCCTGATGAGTGGAGTGACATATTTGTACTCAGATCAATGAAATTGTAGTCTGTAAGAGAAGAACAGCTTTTCATTATTTCTTTACTTTTTGTTCAAAATCTGATATTTAGCACTTTGTCTGGCTTGACTTAGCAGTTTTAAAACATAATAGAAAACCTTCTTATCAGTGATTTAGAATCACAAGTCCTGGGGCTCTCTTTTCTGAGCAGCTCACTCTTCCTGCAAAATCACAGAGTACCTTCAGCTTGTGTGGAAATTAATAGGTTCTCTTGTAAACACATGTCTAGGGCCTGCTTATGCTTTTCATTAAGCCATCATGAAATAGCTATTGCTAGATAACACCAGCTGTGGCCATTTTATCCTGGAAAGCAATTGGGATGTTTCAGTTAAACTGGAACCAGGAACTCCAGAAAAAGAAAAGTCCACACATGGAATTAATTTGTAAAGACTTAATCAGAGAAATACCAAGCACAACTCATGGTATTTGCTATATGTTTATATGGTTTAAGTTCGGTTAAAGATATTCATCTCAGGATGACAAGGCAAATTTTTGCCTTTATTCTCTGAAACTTTACACAAAATATGCACAACTGTATTCTCCACAAGTATCAATTCCTACCACCAGCTTCAGCTGGTCACATTAATGCCATCTGGAAGTTTCTGTTTGGCCAGTAGAATGAACTATTTCTGCTGTTGTTGAGGGAGTAGGAGATTCCCTAAAGGGTGTTGTAAATCTAAGCAGTGGCTCTGTATTTAGCAATGATTTGGTTCTGTGGCTTTTAAATATACCCTTCTAGCATATGTGCTTACTGGGGAATTAGACTGCTCAGATTTATAGGATTATTTATTTACATTAGTATAAATACAATTTAATGTCCTAGCTTATAATTAATATTTCAGGAGTAACAGTGAAACCGAAGGAAAATCGGTCTCAGTGTTATTGAAATAATTGTCATTCTTACTATCATCTCTTCCATTCATCATTCTGGGAATATACCCACAGCTTTCTCCAAAAGCTTGATCAAAAAAATATGTCCTTCACTGTGCCTGGAGAATCAGTGCATCTGGACGAGCTAGGGAGCACACTGCAGAGATTTCAAGTCTGCACAGTGTGTGAGCTGCCAGCACTGCCTCTCTTTATCTGACCAAGAATAGCCCAACGCTCAAACGCCTTTGCTAAGCCAAAACTGGTGAGAGGCACTCAGCCCCTTGGGAATCAAGCCAGGGTTTTTCCCAGTGACAGATATATTCTATCTTCATCCTTATTAATGGAACATTTATAATTGATTTCCCTTTGTTTACCCTTTCCCTTCCTTCTGCAAGGAAGAACAAAAGTCTAAACTTTGTTTTCTGTACAACAAACATGAGGGAATTCCTCACAGAATATTAATCACACAGTGGGATGCACTGAGAGACCGCTCGGCTTTCTATTAAATTACCTTCAATTTCTAGCAGTTATTGAATTACATTGTTTCTTCTGAAGCCCAGACAGAAAAACAGCACATGTAATTAATGCGGATTCTTCTCTGAAAAGGTGAATGTACTGTTACAGGACAGTTCAGCCTACAGAGCTGAAAAAAAATAAACCTGATGAAAAAATCAGGACACAAATCCAAGCTCTGTTTTCTCTGGCAGCAAAGTTTTAGAGGTTCCTGCTTTTTATTATTGCATTGATGGCACAGTTCACTGCCTCTGCACTTGTGTTAATGTGACTGTTTTGAGGCTGTGCTGTAAACTGGATTAGTGAAACAACCTTAGGAAGATTTCCCTGCAATCTCTAAATAACACTGAAAAATGCTATACATTAGCAAGACCCTTTAAAGAAGAGGCCTAGGAAGCATGCTGTGCATCAGCTATTGACTCAGAGAAGTGCACTCAGGTAGTACCAGAGCTCAGCTGCTGATTACAGCATGCTGGAAATATGGATGTGATGTTAAAGGAAGCATTGTAGGGACTACCCATACTTAAATTTTCGCCCCATGCTGAATAGGACTGAATCCAGTTTTAAAAGGTGTCCTTCCCTGTTAATGCAACAGAGTCAAAGCAACATTGTTGACCTTTACTGAGAGGCTGATCCGACTCTGAAGCGTATTGGAGTGATCTTTGTCTTAATTGTCTCTGCACACAGTGACATCTTTTCAGTATGTATCGTGAGAAAACACATGGCTTGGAAATTAAGCCCTTGCCTAGGAATAGGAGTCAAGTATTATCTATACTTGAAAATTCAGTATGATTAACTGAGAAACTTAGAAACTATTCTGGTTCTAAAATGCTTCACCAAAAAAGTTCCTATCTGTTCCTGTTTTGCTTCACGCATATTCAAGAGCAGCTCCATGTGAAATCTCACCCTCCTGTTTTGCACTTTTGTTTTTATTTTGTGATAACTATGATAGTTTGGAAGATGACTTTTTTTTTTTTCAGTATCTGGATCAATACAACTCTACTACCTAAAGCAATAGCATAAATATCAGTAAACCAGCAGGGAATTGATTTAACTCTATAGCATGGATGGTATGATCAGCTGCTGCTCCACTAGGAGACTTTTTCAGCACAATTCTAATGTTTTTCCTTTTAACTAAAAATGTGGCTTGTGGCTTTTTCAGAGGCTGAATCCACACCATGCTTTACATTCTCTCTGTGTGACAAAGCTTTAGGGCAGTGCAGAAGGAACTCTGGTTGTTGTCCAAAGAAAGATCTGTGCTCCATAATGCAATATTTCTAGAACTTTACATTTTTGTCACAAATATTTCCTCCTCCACTGGAAAACTGTGTGGGGTTTGTCTGGGTAAATTATATTCAAAGGCTGAATCATTATAAGTTCCCAGTTACAGAAGTGATGATGGGAATGGTAGCAAGATTGTGCCTCTCAGGGAATCATGATCACAACAATTTGGTCACACTAAATTTGGGATATCTCTTTTGAAGCGATTGTCCAAGTGCTTTGTAATAACCATTAAAGCAAAAATCTGCTTTTGTGCGCTCTAACAGCCCTCAGTTTTGGCAGTAAAAATATCAATACTAATCTCAGGCTGTAAATTGATGCTACAGAGTCTTTGGTGATTTATGAGTTCCCATAACACTCTTGTCCTGTCAGCACAGGGCAGACACAGCTCGCAGTCGCCTTCAGGTTAAGCTTCTAGCTCTCTGTGCTACTAAAGAAAAGATCTGATTACCTTCCTGATATTTAGTCCATCCAGACCCTTAAGAGCACAGGGCTCCTTGCAAAGATACAATTGCCTGTGCTTCACTGGCCAGGAAGCAGTGCTGCAGAGGCTGCTGGTGAACCTGAGCAGGAGTGAAACTCTGAGACCAGCTCTGTGCCTTACCCTCCAGCCTCCTGTCCTGCTGCCTAAGAAAACTCAGAGGCTCAGGCTGGGTAGGATTTGTGAGGTTTTCCAGCCAGATGTCCCACCAGCAATGGAGAGTACAGCTTCATTTTGCTTTTCCTACGCTGTGCCTTCTGGGTGTGCACCAGATCAGCCCGAACAGCATCTCATTCCATAAATCCAGACCTTTTCATCACTGCACTAAAATTCCTTGTAGATGCATCTGTGGATGACATGAAAAGTCTTTTTAAAATGCTGGGTTTTGTTATTCAAAATTACTTTGTATCCTATATTTTAAATTGATATTGAGATAAATTAAATTGAATTCAAGTCACTTTAATTGTGGATTAGAATAAAATCATGGAATCTAATTTAGTAAAATGAAGCTACTTTAAATTCCTATATTTGGCCAATGCATATTCATTTCCTGAACATGTTTATGTAAATAAAACTGAAAGCACCATTTTAACAGGTAAGCACCCAATCAAAAAGGACAAAAAATTACTTTTTACCAGAAGACTAATTTTGTTTCATAGCATGACGCTTTTTCAATAGCCACATTTTTAGAGCAGGAAAAAGGATTATGTGACCCCCACTGCTGGAGATGCACTCTAACAAAAGGTATAACAAGTACAATGGCCTTGCAAAGTGGAACAGCTATATAAAATTGTTGCTTTATAAGTAAGATAAATGAAAATAGAGCATACTAAAACAGGTTAGTAGCAAAAATAATTTAAATAGTGAGTTTCTCTGACTCTCTGTCTTTAGGCCCAGATGCTATACAGGACTGCAGAACAAGGGAGCCTGAACATACTCCCTCCACAGGAAAGACATCTTCAGTGACAGGCAGCACCAGCAATGCCAACTATTTGTGGGGTCCAGCCCCCATCCTTCATATGTGTCACCTCGCAAACATCGCTACCCTGGCAAAATTGGGTGGCGTGTGAGGAAACTCAGCGACTTCAGCAGCAAATATTTCTAGACTGGAGCACAGATGAAGGTGAGAAAGACTTAGTCTATGAAATTTTCTGCCTTCTGCACTGAGTTGCAGAAGGCAAAAAAAAGGTTTTGCTCTGCTTTGCAGTTTCATTCTGAATCATGCTTATGACCAAGCACGGACTAAGGAAGGCACAAGAGGGAATACAGCATAGATTAGAAACTGAAGCAAGCTGCATGGCATCATACAATGTCTGCTTTCAGGGGGGCTGAGTGGCTGTGGCTGCATTTTCCCACATGACTAGAGCAGACAGAGATGCAGCAGGAGCTGCTTGAGGAAGCGAGGTCTAATGTGATATGAGCCATGAAGTGATCCCGCCTGGATGATTCCCAAACACTGCAGAGACACACAAAGCATCAGGTTTGCAGCCTCTGTGTGACCAGAATCCCAGAGGGTTTGTGTGCTCACAGATGCTTACAGACCCTGCTAATTATGCAAACCTTCGTGTTAGTCAGCCTCATGCAGAACATGGGGTGCAGAAGTAGATCACAGGCTTCAGACACCCTAAATTTGTCCCCATTCCACTTGTCCTAGCCTTTATTTTGAACCTCTTACACATCTAGTTACAGCTGAATTCGTATTTGCAATAGGTTATAATGAGAAGTCCTACGGCTTGATTCCTGACATCATTTGAATGTATATATGTAGCTATGACATACAGCACATTTTTTCTTACACAGATGCATGTAAATTCACATGTGATGATATGGCTATATATAACATTGTTATGTTTACAGCATAGTAGTTTTAGAAGACCAGAATAGGGTAGGATTCTGATCTATTTAGGGCTATATGAAAATATACTACCATTTCTTTTTCTTAAACAAGCTTTTTCAACAGTTAAGGTGCTCTTACAACATGCTGCAGCATGTCTACATTGAACACTCTGTATCCCTCCAAGTATACCCTTCTTATAACACCAAAAATAGAGGAAGTATATAAGTTATTCATGGGTTTTGCCTGTTTTACACGATGTTGAAAACAGACATAATTCATTAAGTGGACACAGTGAGGGGAAGGGAAATTGGTCTCTCCTGGGAGCAAATGAGCCTGCTTGGCAGGGAGGAGGCTTACCAAGGACAGAGCAAGACTGCTAGGAAAAGCAAGCAGAAATAAGAAATCTCAGGAACTGGAAAACTGTGGTATAACTGGGATTAGAAAAATGAATGGAACAGCAGACACACAGGTTCCTGAAGTAAAGGAGAGAAAAATAATTTTGGGGAGCCAAACGTTGTATAACATTTGCTGTAACCAAGGAAGTTGGTAAAAGAGCAAGAGTGAATTTGAAACTGAGGACCCACACCCCATGGACCAAGTAAGCAGGGTTAAGTGTGTGTACAAACCTTCCAGAGTCTGGTTTCAGCCTCAGTTTTCTGCAGTTATAAAATTTGACTTATATCTGCTTATACAAAACCAGCTTATATCTGCTCATACAAAACTCAGCTTTTGAGTTTAAGGGGTCTTTCATGCTTCCTGAAGACTTTGAAGGAAAGTTGTAGGGATAAACTGGATTTGTAGCTGACCAGGAGTCCCCTCAAAGAGAGAAGACCAGCCACAGGGTGATCAGCTCTAAACAGCTGTCCTTTTTTGGTCCTCATGGGCATTAGGTGTTCTCTTCCCAAACACATAAGAGATTATCTCCTCCCCCTACCTTTCCCAGGGGGAAGAAGAGTAAGACAGAGGGGTAGACTTTCTTATTTGATCCTTCCACTGGATGTGGGGAGCCAAAAGAGAAGAAGAAGAGAAGAAGAGAAGAAACTCTCCCTGTTTGTTTTCCTCACATGAGGAAACTACTCACAAGTACTCACAAGCAAAGGAACATATTCGGTAACAGGATAAGAAAGAGCTGCAGGTAGAAGTGTAATAAGATGATAGAGATAATTGACTGAGCTAACCACCCATTGAAAATAAGAAACCTAACTGTTCCAGACCTCTCTGAAAGGGACTAATATCTGGTACAAAACTGATAAATGTTTAATTTCTTGGGGCTGATCCTTTGTGACTTAATGTGATGCAGGGAGACAAAAGTCAGCAGCATTCAGACCCTCTGAAGCCTGCTTTGATCCCTCAGTACAACTATTTTGCATTCCTGCTGTACACCACCTTTGTAGGTCAAACTCTGAATCTTCATTGATAATTTCCCTGCAAAGTCTGTACAGGGAAGATGTACACTGTCCATGCTGTATTGACTTACATCTCCTAGCATTACTCAAAAAACATTTTCTGCTGAAATGAATCTGGTGTGAGTCCAAATCAGGAAAACACAGATAAGGGTTCACATGTATGTCTTACATAGGTGAATAACCTCCATGAAGAGGCATGTGTATGCTATACCTATGCACTGTATTTGTGATATTGCTTCTCTGAATTTAACAGTGTCTGCCTGAATCCTTTTTGCTCTTACCAAAACAGCAATGCAGAGTACTAAGGGGCAATTTGTACCCTTGTGCAGAGCTGTGTGTACTTGCTCAGGAAGCAGCAGTGTTTTGGGAAACACTTGTCCAATGTGAGCAGGTACATCCTGGGGCACTGCCGTGTACTGACACACAGTCTGGATTTCAGTAGCAGAGGAGGGAGGTGTAAGGAGTCTCTCAATTATCGGAGAAATTGCTGCATAAAACGTGCTACCACAGCCTGACATCCTGCAACTCTGGCCATGAGAGAGGCCAGCAAAAGCTGAGCTCTGGATGGGTGACCAGAAGCCCTCCCGCCTTGCCCTCTGCCCCCTGTGTGGCAAAGGAAAGTTCAATTTAACCTACTGATACAGGGGGTTTTCCATTATCAGCTATCTATTAATAAATGAACTCTCAGCATTCAATGGGATGTCTTTTTTACAGTCTATAGATTTTATAGCCTACTTTGTTCTTCCAAGTGGGCTGCTTCTAGTACTAAAATGGATCTGAACCATTTTCTTCATGTAAAATCAATAGCAGACATAGTTTCCAGCTCTCTCTCTTAAATATCTAAGCATCACCGAATTTCGCTACTCTCATTTTTGATCTGCAGTTATTGCTCTCAACAGAGATTAAAATAAAAACAATTTAAGCTGCTTAGTGAAGTTAAATAGCTTTTAGAACAATTTATTAGGAAAATAAAACTTCTAGCTCATGATTTATCATATGATCTTTAACAAATTTTAAGATAAAACACAGTGCTTGTATTTACTCTACAACACAGATACACTGTTGAGATATTCTAACCAAGTGTGTTTGAGACACCCAGACTTATCAGAATAATGCTTTCAAACATATTGTACAAAGTGGTAATTCTTGGCTCACAGGGCTTCTGCCAGTGTTAACACCCCCAAATTTTTGAAAGTGAAAGCAGACTGCAGGCTGAACAAGGGCCTTAATGCTGTCACCATAGAGATGACACTTTGCAACCCTTATTTGTCTCCTTGATTGCACCAAACAAATGCACTCTCTCTGTAGACAAATGCTTTTGGTTTCTTGAGTATCATTTCTCTAGATGATGCTTTAAATAATGTCTTTGTAGAGACATAAATATTATTTTGTAGTGCAGTGAAATTTACACAATAAAGAATACAGTAGCTCTTCTGATAGAAGACAGACAAGAATCAGTTTGAATAAATGTAAAGAAAATTCCTTTGTTAAAACACAGAGAGACAGGACAGTCTCTTTGTCTGCACAAACAAGGATGAAAGAACATGTTATTTTTATTTGGCTGGTCGATTTGAAAACATGGGAGAGAAAATATTTTGCATAAACTAAACTGAAAAGGATTGGAAAACCAAAACAACTCATGTTTCCTTTAAAACAGGGAAAAAAAAAAAAAAAAGACATTTTGAAACTGTTTTTACAACAATTTTCTTTTTCTTCCCATTTGAAAGTTCCGCAAAATTCAACTCAAATTCATAAATAGCATGAGCTGTTTCCCAGTAAATTAAAAAAACACAAAAATAATCACCCAGCCCTATTCCAAAACAGCCAGAGTGAAAATCAATGCAATGCAAAAGGGCTAGCACTCCCACCTCCAAAGCTTTCATGCTATGCAATCCCACCACAAGAAGCCCTTGCCCTCACTCTCCACCACCCCCACACTGCGCAATTGTTGCAGGGAAGCAATTTCCCTGGTCAGTGAAGTGCCATCCACATTGGTAAGTCTGCACAAGTGCTTACTGAGAGCAAAGAAAAGGATAGGTGGTAGCAAAAGTCACACTTCATTTTCATTTTAAAACGATAACAGACTTCAGCACAAAGTTGTGTGTCCAGACTGAGTGTGTAGCACTGGCCAGCAATGTGAGTGAAGTTAATCCGCCCTGTGCAACTGCACTTGTCCCCCCCAGCCTTGCTCCTGACAAACCCAACACTGGACCCAAGGAGCAGAGTTCCTTAAGTTACTGATTAAAACAGGTCCTTTGCCTCTTCTTCTGGCTTTTACTTTAGTTTATTCCTTCTTAATTCAGCTTGTTTCCATGACAGCAAGGGCCATAAAAACAAAACCCTTTAAAATCCCAACTTGATTAAGCTTTTATCAAATTATAACAATCTAAATGCATTCATGGAGATAAACCATCCTGACACAGAGAGTTCTGCACTGTGACCCGTGGTCCAAATCCAACCTAGAGGACAGCCTGCCTGCCCTGCCACACCTAATGGCCATGGTGGGGCAGATAATCTGCTCTTCCCAAATACCACCTGCCTTTGGAGGAAGGAGCTGCTGGTTCAGCTAACAGACCCTCAGCCTCAGCACTGCTCCATGCCACTCACCATGCTGTCTGGGCTGCAGATGTTTAATAGCCACTGATTTCAGAAGCTGATTCTCTAATTGCCCTGTCATGTCGGCTTTGACCCCACACTTGGCCCAAATCCCCCAGCCCTTGGTGTTGATTTTCTAGAAATAGTCAGGCTGCCTGTCCAGACAAGGAAAGGCAAGAGTAAGGTAGGTGGTGTCAGGGACTTGAGCTTTTGACCCTGAAGGCAATATGGATCCAACTGATTTGAGGCACTTGACTCTGTGAACTTGAGCCTGAACACACACAGCTGGTCCATAGGGGGTAGATAAAATAACTGGAGCTTTATTTTGAGCTGCACAGGCAGAAGTGACCTGGGAGCTTAACCCCTCCCAATCAGGAATCATCTGCCTTTAGTGTAAATGGCACAGCGGAATTAAACCCAATCAAATTTTTAAGAGTAATTTGCTGTTGTTCCTTTACTAGAGTTTGTACAGTGAATTGTTCATATCTGACAGAGAAAACCACAGAAAGAATTGGTTTCTTTCTTCTGACAGGTCTGAGAAACAGAGTTGCTATAAGCTCCCCATATCTCTCAAAATGCTTTATCAGAGTTAAAAAAAAAAAAGCCCCCAAGAAACCACCCACCAAAAAACATAACTCCTTCTGATTGCTGTGATGGACATCCCAGTGCACGACCTTGCTGTCCTCAACTTTGTCAGCCCAGCCAGCTCAGGGGGCAGCTGTGGGGGACCCAGCCTTCAGTGCCCAGCACAGAAAAAAGGGTCTGGGTCCCCTTCTGGGCTGTGGGTTGCATTGACAGCCACAGAAATGCTGGCAAGTCCCTCTTCATCTGAACGAACTTCTCCATCTGTGTGCCTGAATCCAAGCACCAATGTCTACACAGCTGTCTCCTCATAATGTTTCTAACTGGGCTGTGACACCTGCAGGAGAGAAATCCAATTTTCTCTTGCAGCAGAAGCATCCCTGATGCCCAGACTAGCTAGCCCTGCACTGATCCACAAACTGATCTTGCTTTAGATTTTAGCTGGGAACAGGGATGTTTATTTTTATAAGTGCATGTCTAAATTCTTCAGCAGTTGAAATAGGCCATCAGACACATACAACTGTTTTAGTACCATCCTAAGGAAAATATAGAGAAAGAGGAGTAGCAGGGATGAAGGGAAGGACAGTTGTGAATGGGTAGACAAACTGGAGGACATGGGTCAGTTTGAATGCTTTGTCCAGATACTGCTTTAAGTACAGCTTGGGCAATTCCAAAGTAGCCTGAGTTCTATGGGACAAGGAAAAAGAAATTGCCTGAGCAATTGCACTGTGTAATCTATGTCTTATGTGCTGTTTGATTACACAGGACCTGAACAATTACACTGAGCAAGTAAGATGAAAAGCAGAGAACTCAGGGAGAACAATTAAGCCACCCTGTTCTGTTGAGCCTCTGATTCAGCTCTTTGCAGCAATTCTTTTACCGACATATGGTCCAAGTCCTGCAGATAAGCATGACAGGAATTCAAATAGAGACTACTCAAAGTGTTGCTGACAAACACATATATTGCACTGCTGCTTCTCTCCCCAAGATAAATGTAATACATGTGGTTACCTCACTCAAGCAAGTTAAGTTTAAAATGCAGCTTATTACTGAAAATTGAACCTTGACTTATTTACAGTGATATTTGCTATCCTGGCTGTATTTGTGTCCCATGACCTCAGAGGTACAGTCTGTCATGGACTTTGGATCTTATCCCTTTTCTGTTTTCCATTTGTGACCTTTAGATGCATTTCAAATAATGCCTTGCTTTTTCAGCTACTCTTCCTCTGCTTAAAAACTGCAGGAAGGCATTTCTCTAACTGACACTTTATTACCTCTCTCGATAATGTTTTTTGGAAATTTTAAAGGAGCAATTCACTGCCAAGCCCACTGCCTCTGCAACACTTGCACGATGTAGAAGCAACCAGTGATTGCCATTTTTCACATTCTCTAGTTTCATGATCACTTCTCTGTCTGAATGGCCCAGGTGGAAATGGGCCTAGTCTTCTTTCCCAGTACTATCTGAGGGTGTCACTTATGTGTTAAGGTTAACACTGTACCACATTTCTGTTTCTCTTTGGCACAGCACACTGCTTTGACAGGCTGCTGAAGATGAAGCAACACCTTGGTACCAAAGTCCATGGTAACCACTCATTAATTTTTTAACGTTTGTTCTGATTAGTGTCCTACAGGGAACTACTCTGAAAATCCCTGGAATAGGCAAATTATTGGCATACTTGACTTTGAAGTTCCACAGATCTAGTAAAATCCTACCACTGGCACCCACTGCTGCAGAAAACCACTGAGAATAAAGTGTTTAGCTGATACTTTGTCATAAATCTATACAAGTATTCCAGAGTTAAACTACAATACATTTTAAGAAGCTAGAAGAGCTCTCTAGAGAATATTTAATCCCTTTTGAAGAGAGAGCACTCTTTTGGAAAACCCCATTTCCCTTTTCAATGAGAATTAATTTTGCCAGTTATCTTGATTAACACATCTTGAAAGAAATCTCATGTTTATAAACTAATAATCATCTGCAGCTAGGAATGCATTACAGAAATTGGAGAGTGGCAGTAGAAAAAGGCCTCATGAGAATGGCAGAGCTCTTCCACCAAAACATTCATGTGCAAAGAACTTACACCCTGCCAGCAATACATGAGTGCAAGAGGTTTACCACAACCAGGAGCTTTGACTGCTGAGGTATTCATGATCTAGGTAAAATACAGAGCTGTGAAATGAACTAGGGGCATTTATCAAGAAGGACTGCCCAAGGAGTTTCATTGTATCTTCTCACCCTCCGCCAAAAATAATCACTGGGGAATACAATTTGTTACTGTGTGCAAGGCAGTGACCTCCACTGGAAAGTGAGAAATGCCCAAATTTCCTAGAACTTGCCTGGGAAGTAGCAGGTGATGGCTGAAGTGCCTTCACAGTCACAGCAGGTCTCCAAACATGCCCAGCTGCTCCCAGGACTGTGGAAAGGTGTCCAGGTCCTGCCCAGCAGATGTGACCACATCTCTGCATTGCCTCAGAGGTGCTGCAGGAGAGGCCATGCAGACAGACACACAGACAGCTCTGCTCAGCCTCTTTCTCCCTCCCCTTTATGCTCACCTCTGTGTGCTGCAAACAGGAGCTGCTGCCCTCAGGACTGTGCTTCCCTTCACAGTGATCCACAGCACAAGGAGCTCTCACAGCACATGAAGCACTTTCCTTTTTCCCCCCACTGCCTGTTTGCACCCCCTGGAACAGCTGAGATGGTGCCAGAAGCTCAAATGGGCACGAGAGAGGTTCAAGGAAAAGCCTGAGCAGTTCTTCCAAGATGAACTCCACCTTGCTGGTAGTAGCAGCAGCACTAGGAACAGATGGACCAGCTGGTCTCCAAAAGCTGTAATTGCTCTCTAAGCTGTGGCATGGCGACGCTTCCTCATGTGTTGGGAGTAGGAAGCCATTGTCAACTTACTGCTTCTTTTGGCTATTATAGTAGTGTGTTGCTGAGACTCTTGTAGCCTGGTGACAAGCTACAACATAAAAATCCCTTCCATAAAATCTGTGATCCCATTGCATCTTCAGTCCATCACTGGAAGGCAGCCAGCACCACCAGGCAATGTTGCAGCTCTGTCATTTTTATAAAGTGCTCATAGGGCATGTACCTTATTAAGTGCTTGGAAAGTAATCCTAGTTTAAATTGATGGATGAACAATCCATTCCCCAATTTGCTGTTGGGGAATATTTTATTTGCTTTTCACCACAGGAAGGTGGATAGGAAAACAAAGTCACCCAAGTTGGAAACAAATAAATGAAATGCATTCAATTAGCTAATGGAGTGTCTCACAAAAGGTTGCACTATTAGAAAATTAAATTAGGTCTTCCCAATATGCTGAGAGTCATTAACACTTTTTTTTTTTTTTTAAGAAACTGCTTGAAATATTCAGGGGATTATTTTTCACCATTGGCTTTTTGCTTTCCCTGACATACCTTTCAATCCTGATTCTCTTCGGATTTTCTTCAGTCTTGGAAACAGTGCTAATTTGTGAAAAGTCTTTTTAAGTTAAATAACTTTGGTCTAATGCATGAGTACATGGAACATATTTCAGATTTTTCTAAAGGAACATGATGTCCTCAGAGATCACCTTCACAAGCTATTATATGATTTAGTACCACTGGTTACAAAAGGACTCAGCTCAAGCATGTATACTGGTGGCTTCCTATGCCTTTTTACAGCAAAAGAACAGAAAATAGAGGACAGAAGCATTTTAAATTTGCAGTCCTGCCTTTGCAATGTAATTCCAAGTGAACTATATCCAGCTTACACTAGGTTAATTAACACCAGTGTGGCATTGCTGGGACACAACTCTTTGGTGCAGCAGACCAGTGCTCTGCGTGGTGTGGTGGCAGAGACTTCTCCCTCCCTTCAAGCCATTCCAGTTGGAATGCTGCAGGGTCTGTGGTTAGGAAATGCAGTGCATGATTGGTCACGTCTCTGTAACTCCACCTAGACCTTGCTGGAGAGTCAGGAAGAAGGGACGAGGACATTTCCTGCGAGTACCTACCTGACAAGCACACCTATTTTCAGAGCATGCTCCTTCCTCTTTGCCAGGGTATCTCACCCAAATCATGAGGTGGAGGGTCCTAAGTGCCCCAGCCAAGCTAGAGGGGAGTCTGCAGGAAGCAGCAGTGCTCAGTGCTGCCTTTTGCTCTTGGTGAAATGGAACCGATCTTTCCCATGGGAAAACCCAAATTCTGCATTAAAGTTAGTACAACAGCAGAAAGTGCAGGCAAAGTTCCTGGGCAAGGGGGTCAATGTTGAGAAAGAGCCAGCTAGGGACATAAAAGCACTTTTCTTTTTCACACCAAGAGCGTTTCTTTCCCAGTCAAATAAAAGACTCAGGTACATATGGAGATCCATTATCTCCATGTGCTTAAATCGAACCCTTTGCTGCAGGAGATCTGGCATGCCCTTATGTAAGCAAATTATTTTTATCTGCTTCTAGCCTAATAGAGACTTGACTATTTTGAGAATACATAGGTTTCATTGCTATGGAAACTAACTGTATCTTTAGGTCAGTCTTGCTATCTCTGATTTGCAGAGTCCACATCTAAGGTTTTTGTTGGTTTTTTTGTTGTTTTTGGTGGGTTGTTTTTTTTTTTTTTTAAAAAAAAAAAGCATAGTTGTATTTGCTGTTTCAGTCCCACTGCCCATTTCCCTTTGTCTCATTCGTGAGTCCAAAATCCTCTACAGGAAAGAGAAATTGGGATATCAGCAATGCAATGCCAAGTTACTGATTTCCATATTAATGAGAAGTGAGGGGATTTACATTAATAGTACAGACAATCAACATTAGACCATCAGCAAAGTGAACCTCATCCAGGGGTAAAAATCCCCATAAAGAAAACCAGGCTTATACAGCTGTCCTCTCCTTGTTTCCCTCTTGCTTGGCTGAGTGAGCCAAAAAGCTCACTGATGATCTGAAATGCTAAACAACTCTTTCCCTATCCTTAGATCAATAGTGGGAGGATTTACCACTTGCATGGGCAAGGAGAACTTCTGCCACTGGGGTGACTGAGCTGGCAACAACTCAGTAAAACAGACTGACCTCATCTTATGTTGGAATTTCTGCTTTTTTATGAAATTATGGAGGTTTTCTCACCCTCACAACCTTTCTTCTTCTGCACAACTTCAGTTACTCCCATCTTACAGTATATCCAAACTTGGACCAGAGACATTTCTGGGATGATACAGGAGGGGTAAACATCCCTGCAGGAAAACTGGGATTTGACAAACCTCAGTTTCTTTGTAGAACTGACAGAGCTATAAGGAGCTTGCATTTCTTGGGGTTGCTCTTTCTTGGGAGTGAAAATGTGACTTTTTCAGAGGCAGTTCAAGGACCAATATACCCTGGTATTTCATGGTCTCAAAAAACTATTCTGCATAATTCCAGGACTTTTTAAAAGTGCTGGAATTCTACTACTCTAGTAACACCTGAGGTTTCTCTTTGTTTTTCTTATTCTAAAAAAAAGTTGTCTCTTCAATGGCAGAAAGGAATTATTTCAGTTGTGATATATACCCACGCTTCTGCTCAGAATTGCGATGCATTGTAAATTCTGCTGTAAAAAAGTTAATCTTTTGGCAAATCTACCAAGAAGTCACTACCTGTCAGTAAAAATGAAATATTTTCCTCCAAAATGCCAGCACATATACCTGCTTAATACATTACTCCCTATTATAGCACATATAATCTATATATCCTGGTACAGGAAAAATGTGCCTTGTCTCAGTGGCCTCATCTACAGGGGGAGTTCTGTCCACATTCTTCTTTGCTATTGTTTGTTCTTTTCAGTTTTAAGTCTTTTTTTTTCTTTTTTCTCCTTTGGAGTATGAGGCCAATCTCTTTTACTGGCTCAAACACTCGTGGTCAGGTTTTTTTGCTTATATTTGGTTTTGTTTTTTTACCCCCAGACAATAAATATTGTACTCCTGTTAAATTGATGAAGTTTTTTTTTTTTTTTACTGCATTTCCCCTCCCTCATTGTGAGTGAAATCACTGTCTCACTGTGCTCCCTTTTTATTCAAGCCAAATATTAAGTATATAAGATCATAGGCAAGCACGAAATTTTTGGACAATCAGGATTATGCAACAGCTGAAAATGAGAAGAAAGCATTTTCTTAAGGATGAAGGGCATTCAGCTTCAATAAGCAGGAAAATCCCACAAGTTTAATTCCTGTAATGGATGGCAGTGACACTCACTCTGCTTTATGGGATATTATTCCATAAAGGAATGCAACATAAACCAGTAGTTAAACTAGGACAGATGTTGCTGGAAATATTTAGAAGACGTTTACTTTATATGATAAGTGATCAAATATGCAATGTTCTTGGGCATGCCATCCTCATGACTTCCCACAAGACATAATATTTTCCTTGTTGAAAAAGAAAATAACTAAGTTGTAGGCAGCTTTTAGTAACTGAGATATTTTGGACTGGTGATGTAGTTGTTTAAGCATGCATCAACAAGACCATCCCCCAGTCCAACCTCTTCCTTGAGCTTGCTCTGCTTATTCCCTACATACCTTAAAAATGCTTCCCCCATCTCCCAGTCATGCTCTCCCAGCCCAGCATTGGTACTTTTCCTGGTAGCTTTCTAATGAGGAACTTCCAGCCTCAGCTCTCTGGAGCAAGCTGTCTGTTCCTCCCAAGGAATAACCTGTTTCTTACTGTAGTTTACTGGGTGGATATCTCTGGGCTTGACTTAAGAAGTGAAAAGGGATTTTTCTGATGAAAAATCAGAGGGTTTGATGAGGGTGGCAAATGGAGATTTCCTTCACAAAGCTCAAAAAAGTTTCAGCTGTTGCAGTAAAACTGCTGCAACCTTCTCCAAGGACATTTTTGTAGTCATTTAAAGGAAAAAAAATTAAAAAGCACTACAGTTAATATGCTTCTGAAATGTAAAGCTGATTCAAGACTTCCTACGCTCAAAGTTGCATTAATATAATCCCCTTTAGCTAATCAGGTGAGTTGTATGTAGAATGTACCCAAATCCTCTATTCTAGATGAAATAAGACCAAGCAGTTGCAAAGAAAGGGAGGTGTGAACTCTGTCTTCCTTTCTCTTTCAAGTCCCCCCCACCTTCAGACCCAAAGCAGATCCTATTTCTCTGAAGTAGGGACAGAACTGAAGAATCATAGAATTTTTTAAGTTAGAAAAGACATTTAAGATCACCAAGTACAACCATTAACCCAGCACTGCCCAGTCCACCAGTAAAACATGTCCTCAAATGCCACATCTACACATCTTTTAAATACCTCAGTTTTGGTGACTCAATCATTTCCCTGGGCAGCTTGTTCCAGGCCTTAAGAATCCTTCCTCCGAAGAAATGTTTCCTAATGTCCAATCTAAACCGCACCTGGTGCAAGTTGAGGCCATTTCCTCTTCTCCTGTCACCTGGGAGTAGAGACGAGCCCCCACCTTGCTACAATCTCCTTCCATCGCCCATCTCTGGGCTCTCTACAGCACCTTAATGTCCTTCCTGTAGTGAGGGGCCCAGAACTGAACACAGGATTTGAGGTGCTGAGTACAGAGGGACAGTCACTGCCCTGGTCCTGCTGGCCACACTATTGCTGATCCAGCCCAGAATGCCACTGGCTTTCTTGGCCACCTGGGCACACACTGGCTCATGTTCAGCCAGATGTCAACCAGCATCCCCAGGTCCTCTTCTTGCCATGCAGCTTTCCAGCTGCTCTTCCCCCAGTCTGTAGCCCTGTGCAGGTTTTGTTGTGGCCCAAGGGCAAGACCCAGCCCTTCCCCTTGTTGAACCTCAGACAATTGGCCTTGGCCCATCAATCCAGCCTGCCAAGACCCCTTTACAGAGCCTTCCCACCTTCCAGCAGGTGAACACTCCCACCCAGCTTGGTGTCATCTGTGAACTGACTGAGGGTGCACTCAAACCCCTCGTCCAGGTCATCAATAAAGACATTACACAGGGCTGGCCCCAGTACTGAGCCCTGGGGGACACCACTGGTGCCCAGCTGCCAGCTGGATGGAACTCTGTTTACCAGCACTCTCTGGGCCTGGCCATCCAGATTTTTACCTAATGAAGAGATTTTACCCATCCAAGCCATGAGCAGCCAGTTTCTCCAGTAAAATGCTGTGGAAACTGTGTCAAAGTCCAGGTAGACTACACCCACAGCCTTCTTCTCATCCACCAAATGGGTTACCTTGCCACAGGAGAAGGTCAGGCTGGTACTTCACCACCTGCCTGACACCAGCATTGTCCTGGCTGCCCCCAGTGACCAGCTCCCCCAGTGACCTGTGGCTTCTGCACCCTCCCATCCCACTTTCCATGAATAACTTCCCTGACATTGTCCCAAGGCCAGATTAATTGTTAATTTTCTTTTTTAAGGAATCATGGTCAATATCACTTTCTTGAAGCCAAAAAGCAAACACTCTTTTCCCCATTTCATTCTTAATATGTACTCTTATGTTGCTGAACTGCTCTTTGGTCTCTTACCTCCCATCTTCCCTCCTTTTTTGATTCCCTACCCACTGTTCAGTGACCTCCAGCCTCTGGGACACCAGGGCCAGCATCAGAGTGAGAATGCACAGTGGGAAGTCACCGTGCAGGGCTGTGGCTGCAGGGAGGGGATCCATGGCTGGATCTCGTGCTTGGAGTTTGCCATACAAGGGTGTTACCCTCTGCTACAGCAACAGGTTGTGTCCCCTCAATTCCTCAGCCTCCTTCACCTTTTTCCTCTGTCTTTCGTTCTGCTTTCAAACACTAAGCATGAAGCTGGAGCAGCCAGAAAGACAACAGCTGCCCTTTTCCAAGTACCTCTCCTATACATCTATCTTATATGGGGGTTGAACATTTTTGCTTTATTGTGAACCTTTCTGGCCAGTAGACAATGGCTGGTGAGGGAAGCTTGATTCTAGAAGAGCTGAAGCTCTGGGCTGGGGTGGAAAGGCAAAATACTGGGGAGAGCACTGTATACCAGCCAAACAGCAAGATTTCCTCAGGCTCTTACTTCTCAAATGCTCATCTGCTAAATACAATGTTTTTATTTCATTTACAGAATCTTACCCTGCTCTGAGGCCTTTTTTATATGAGTTTGCTATGGTATGGTCACAAACAATTTTTGTCATCAGCCTGAGGGCAGAGAAATTCATACACCTCTTACACCACTGCAATCCCATTGACTTCAGGAGAATTACTTCCCATTACAGCAAGTGAAATCAGAATGAATAAATATGCCATTTCTCTGCTGTTCACCATTAACACTATAATGCTCACTGGAGTAGTCAAAGGAAGCTGGAGATTGACTCTTGCTTGACTCTGTATATCTTGTGTGATATGCAGGGCATCCTCTTTCCACTGACAACCGGAGCTGCTCTGACAAAGTGGAGAAGAGCCAGTGGCAGAATAATTAGGGGCTATCTGTTTTTACTATCAATTTGGAAATACTTAAAAAAAATTTCTCTATCCCTTTCTGTTGGGAATCAGAGCATTCAAGTCATTCAGTAACCTAGAGAAGCCTTTCATCCTGATCTTATAGTTGGGAAAACTCTGAGACACAGACATGTTAAATGATTTGTCTTTGGCCATAGATGTTGTAGAGACAGAAAAAGTTCCATGTTCTGTATCGGCACTTGAATATATTTAACCACCAGACCACCCTTCTTCATACTTAAACTCTTCATTCTTAAACTCCTTAACATTTAATTTAAACACAAACATAAGAAGGCAACAAACCAAGTGAAGTTCAGTTTCAGATCCACCATGGATCAGACCCACAAAGTTGCCAAGCTGCACCCAGCCATCACATGGTTGCTGTAGGAAAGCTTGGCAGATACCTCCCTGTGCAGAGGTCACTCACAATTACATATGATGGAGATACTCCCTGGACGGGCTGCAAGTTACTCTGGAAGAGGAAGAGAAAGGATCTGTCAAAGCCAGACATGTTCTGAATACACATCCTCATAAACAGACCTAAGCATGTGCTAAGTGGATGGATCTCAAGGTCACAAATGCCTTGGGGAGTCCCTGCTGGGTCTATCTGGCTGCCTGTTTCCCTCCATGTGTATTGATAGAATAGCCTATCCCAAATTTTTAATCTGGAAGTTACTAATGACAGTCCTTCCATTTCCAATTTTAATGCATTTTTTTCCTGGCATTTTCCTTTAAGACAAAAAGGAATAATGAATTTCTCAATAATTAACATCTCACAGTTCTTTGTAATGAAGAGGTCATGTACTTTCTAAGCAACTTCTCTCTCCACAGATGTAAGCAAGGCTAGTGATAAGGTCAAGGGGATATTCTTCTGAGCTCTGCCTATGGACTCAGCTTCATCTCTTCAAGAGAGCAGCGACAAAATGGCTCAGAACAAGGACACCTTCAGAGATGAAGGTGGCAGTTCCAGCTCACAGCTGTCACGTCTCACTGCACACAGTGTTGTGTCCAAAGGAGTTCATTTTCCTGCCTTCACACTCTCAGCTGCACACTCGTTCAAAGCTTCAAGGTTTTCTGTCCAAGACCTAGAATATACTTGTGTTTTAAGCAATGAACTAACAAAATTATTTTCTTGCCTGTGCCCTGTGCTGACACATTCTCAGCAATGAACATACCTTCCATTTTTGTCTAAAGTAAACAGATTTCATCTACCCTTCTCAGTCCCCTCCTCCAAGTTAGAAATGTCAGGAATTGCTGACACTGTGCTTGCTGCAGGACTACCAAGAACTGGGGCTTTGGTACAAGCAGAAATTTCACCTGTTGTTTCCTCAGCCTTCAGCTGAGGGAAAGAGGATGTTGTCTCTCTCATGAAGGGGTTTCGCAAGGAACCCACATAACCTGTTCTCAGCCACTGCTGGTTTGTTGTTTGAGTTAAAATTGCAAGTAAATGAGTAGGGATTTACTTGGCTTAACTGAATGCTTCTACTTAAAAAAAAAAAAGAAATCATTAAAACATTGCAGCTCAAATTTCTCTTATTTCTCCCATCACTAACTCATGAGTCACAGCCTGCCCCATAGCAAAGCCATAGAAGCTGAGATTTAATATTTGCAGCAACTGATTTGCACAGGCTACAACAAATGCATTGGCAAATTTGCAGAAGAGAATAAAGAGTCAAAACCAGGTCAGTCCCTTTGTTCCCGCTGTAGTTTTCGCTGTTGCAAAAGGCAGTTCAATTTTGTATAATCACAACAGCAAGCAGCTATAACAGAATACATTAAAAACACATTTGTTCAATAAAAGAATGCCATTTCACAAAAGGTCATGCTTTCAGTTTTGAGGAGACTTCTAGTCATTTGCTTAAATGCCAATATATCACATCACAAACCTTTGACTTCTCTATTCCCTAGCTGCCTTGGCTACAAAAATGAGGCAAACAGTATTTACCTACATTCTCAGATGCTGAAATATTTGGCTATAAATTAAAAATACATAGTACTGAGTATTTAAAATGAGGCACATGTGAAAGAAGACATACAGCCCCATAAAGTGGATAACATATGGGAAATACACTGTGACGAGTCTCCTTGGGAAAAATGATAATCTTCGTAATTACGAGTTTTAGCAGTTTACATAATTGTGCACAACATTCCACGGCATTACTTGGAAGCCAACTAGTTCATACTAAACTTCAAACACTTAAAGACAACCTGGCATTTCAGGGAGTTTCTCCTCCTCACCGGAACGACTGCAGCCCCTGTAGCCTGTTTCCAGTGACAGAGAGAAGAACATCACCATAGATACACACCACTTCTGCATGATCCTGCCCATAGCTCTAAGGAGCTATTCCCCATCATTTCAGCCTGCACTCTGTAAAGATTCCAGTGTATCTGAAAGGTGACTTTTATGCTAGAAGAAAATTTGCTTTTAGCCCAGGGGTAAATGTATTGCATCATTTAATCTGCAACCTCCCCTTGAATACAGGAACCTACCTTTTTGTCCATTTGTCTCCTGGGCACTTAGTTAATGAAGGGGAAGAATTTTGCTGATTGTATTGGCTGAATTTTTTGTCTTTTTAAAATGTTGTCCAAGTAAAAAAATGAATTCTCATCAGTTCAGGTATACGGGGAGAAGTATAGTACTGCCTGTGATATTAATTATTCTCTTTTTTTGTTCTGCATGGTATTCAAAAGAAGCCAGGTTTCTGTATTTCAATATTACTACTAAGAAGCACCTGTAATTATGATTACTTTTTAAGGAACTATTTTTTTTAAATTTATGTGTTTTCCAAAGAAATCACTCAATTAAATTTGATGCATGTGTAGTCTTGTTTTTAAAAGATTCACCTTTAAAGGATCATTTTTGTCTCAGAAACTGGGGAATGTAAAAGTATGTTTCCTTCCCTATATTAGAAAAAACAAGTAGAAGGAGTGGGTTTTTCCAGCTGTCACACCTAGTAACTCCATCAAGGACGCCTGAAATTCCTCGAGTGTGCTGTCACGAGGAGGTTGTGCTTTTGGAGTTCCCTCCTGACCAAACCCTACAGCTTGGGACACGCTGTTCATCATTCTCAGAAGCAATCTATAAGAATTTGTCACCTAAGTTCAGTGAATACACATGTGCTCCATGAACAGGCAAAAGGCAGAACAGGTCTAAAGATGAGAAGGTGTGAAAACAATACCAAGTGAGAGCAGGCGACCATCATGGAAAAAGATGAGAGTAGGAGAGCCCAAAACCAAAAGCAGGAGCAGAGGGTGGAGAAAAATGCTGCAAGGCAGGAGGGAACAAGGCAGAAGCTGAAGAGGTAGAGGTGAGAACTGAAGAGGTTTTTAATCAGTCCTCTCTCACACTTTGTTTCAGAATTTGGCAATGAAGAGACATCTCTTGAGCCTAAACATGCCTCTGCTGTCTAGCTAACAGCTACAAAACCCAACAGGGAAAAATACTTTTTCTAATTCCCCTCATATTCTGCCTTTACACACTGCTTTCTGCAACCTTTATTTTAATTTAATTTTGTTTTTCAGTGTAATAAAAAATCCCTACTGTGGCAGCATTAAAAGACAATCAGATCTGAGTGCTGAGCGAAGTACAAGAGGAGTGCAAATAATCAACAACGAGTTGACAACCTAGAAATTCTGGTCCCCTTACAGAATAATTGCTGTGTGGATATAAAATCTTCATCCTATCAGTTACATACAGGCTTCTTATTTTTTTGCTTATGGACATCTTAAACATCAATTATCCCTGCAACTTGGGAAAGAAGTCATAATAGATGCTCTCTTTCTCACAGCAAATTTTGAGAGAAAAGTGGTTCTCTAAATGGCAAAATATTCAAACAAAAGCACTGATTACATCTCTGTTATTGATATGAGCTTTTAAATGGCATATGATACAACCAGATTGGTTCAGAAAGAAAACAGGTTTAGAGTTGGATGGTAGCTGAGATTTTTCTGTTGTTTTTTATGGCTAAGGATAGCCAGATGGTTAAGGATTTTATTATAGGTATTGGCAACTTAATGCTGCTGAAAGCCTGACACATGACGCATTGACTCCAAGTTGGAACATTAGATTTTCATCAACATTAAATTCAAGCAAATTTTTCTGAAATTGCAGCCTGGATGTGCCACCATGGTTTGCATATTACCTATCTCAATGAAGAAAAGCCACAAAGGTGGGTAATTGTTCCCTCTGAAGTGAACAAGGCGAGTGAAGAGCATTCTCCCCAAGGGAAGGGCCAGAATTCTTGCACAGCCGTGCGTGCAAACACACATGCTGAGCACCCTGTCACAGGCAGGTCACACAGCACACTGCCCTCTTCACATCAAGCAGCCTGAAAAACAAGGTTTTACTGTCAGTCTTCTGCTGCCTTCCAGTCCAGGAAGAAGCACTCCAGTAATCCCCAAACCTTGCACTGGAGATGAACCTCTAACATGCACGTGATTTGTGGAAAATACATGCGTGTATTCATCAGTTAAATCCATGATTTCCTAATTCAGGTATGAAAACATTGTTGGCTTGGAATACGTGAACCAAAGTGATAGTTCTGGACATGAAAAGTCTCCAAAGGAGCCTCCCATGGGTGACATTTATCTATGTTTCTTCATTCGTAGCATAGACAAAGGGAGTCATTTACATTTCTGAAAGATCTTGTCTCAGCAGTTTCCCTTCTGAGGCAATAAATGGAAAGAGGTAACCTTTTTGTGGCCTTCCAAAAACTTTATAAGCATGGCCAGGTACCTGCCTGGGAAAGCTGGCCTTGTTATATCAGATATGCCAAAAAGAACCTGAGGGAAGAAACACCATAGACAGAGCAGGGTTTGCAAAGAAAGAATTCTGGCTAGTAAGACAACAGAGTAACTTGATCAGTGCACTTTGCACAGCACAACATGTCATTGTTAACATAAAGGATAAAAAACTTCACCATTAGTATCACTCACTGCAGTGATTAAACATCTCCCTGGAGTTCCTCCTCTCATCAGAACAAGAATTCTTCCTAAATTTGGCCCCTACCTCTTAGCCAGTGTCACATCAGACCTTCTCCAATGACACAGATCTCAACTGCAAGAGTGAACACCAACTATTATCTGAGTCCCTGCAGAAAGTCCACCTGAGCTGAGCCAACTGCAGCAATCAGCTCAGAAAAATGACAAGAAGGCTGGTGTGCTTGAGGTACAGCAGACAAGGTTAACATTTTCCTGACTAATAATGGATTTGGGATAGGAGGCATTAGAAATGAGGTAGGTTTTGGGCACTGCTCCCACCAAGCCCAGGATCTGCTTGGCTTATGGTATTCCCAGCACTCAGCAGCCCAGCTGGAAGCCATAAGCACCATTGGCTCAGGCTTGTGACATCACTGTGGCACCAAGCACATTTGTCACAGAGTAAGACAGCACAAATCCAGCGTGTTAGCCCCGGGAGTTTATGGAACAGCCAACTGCTGGCTGCAGGCTAAGCTTTTCTGCAGGTTAAGCGTTCTTGTTTTGTTGGAGTGATCACATTTTTCAGCTGCAAAGAGTTCATTTTAAAAAAAGATTCGTTGTCATTATCATTGGTTATACTTGTGTGTCAGAACAACTAAAAATTAATTTTTGAAACACAAGTGATTCCTTCCAACTCTTCTTTGATTTTCTAAAGGGCCTGAGGTTTCTGGTTGTAAATTTTACTCACCAGTAACTCAACCCTCTTGAGAAACATGCAGAACTTGCAGAGAGCAGTTTGATAAAGGAAGGCACATATTTAACCTCAGAGAGACCAGCCCCTGGGAATAACAGCATTTTGTACCACAGCAAGGGCAGTCTTGTGAAAGAGAAATGAATCAGCCATGTACTCTGCCCCGTAACCTCATGGAAGCTGTACTGAACCATTGGCTGAGGGGCCAGCTTTTCACCTTATTATACCTTTGGAGAAGAGAAATTACTGTAGTTGAGGCATTTTGCAGTGTGCTAAGAGGTTTCACAATCCCTGGGCAGACAGAGTCTGGACCCATCAAGTTAAAGGAGTAAATCATTGCTCTGTTCATGTGTCCCTGGCAGCCACCACCTGCTTGGCTGCCTTCCCTGTGCCAAGAGAGAGCAGTGCTGCCCGTAAAAGAAAGGGGGATTTATCTGGGGGCAAGAGAAAACGCTGTAGCCCAGGGATTATATATGAGGCAGAAAGGCCAAGCCTAAGCCTAGAGCTCTGCTGCAGCCCTGCAGACACCAACACAACTCATGGGAGAAAACTGTGTCCTACCTCACACAGAGGCTGCAGCTGGCTCCTCAGAAGAGCTGGTTTGGAAGAGACACATCTCTTGATCTCAGAGCCTGAGGGTTCACCTTCTGCTCATGACCTCAAGTGAGAAATGCACAGAGAATTAGTCTTAAAGCTCTACTTAATTCTACTTTATGCTGACCAGATAGTAATCAGCTGCTCAGCAAAACAGACTTTTGCCAGGTTCTTTATGCCATTTCTGAGGCTGGCACAGTGTCAGACCTATGGTAAAACAACACTTTTAATTTAAAGTTCTAGTGTTTCAAAGTTCATCTGTGTAGCTGGTCTACAGGTAATTTTAAACTGAATTTTTACTGCACCAGAAAGCATGGGGTGCCAGCAAGAAGTGAAAGGCAGAAGGCAGCTCTATTCCTTCTGCTGGTTAAAAGGCATGGTTTTAATAGCTTCCAGTTCCCTTGGGTGAGGGAAGCTAGCTGCAAAGTAAATCACAGAAACTAAAGATTTGCTACACTTCATGTATAACTGAAATAAAACACTGCAAAAGGTATAAACAGTGACAAGTCTTCAACTGTAGAAACATGTGACTCAAATAACTGAGAACAAGTCAAACTGAAGTAGAAAAACAAAATTGAGGTTGATATCGTCAACATAATTTTTTCTAAATCAACAAGGTGATCAAGTACCAGTGGCACTCCAATGTGCCAAACACAGCACAGCTCAAGTGGTTACTACTGACTTTTTTTTAATAGGATGGCTAGTGTGAAATCTCAGTCTCATGAGAGCAAAAAATGCTTTTAAAGAGGAAGGCAGCATTTTCTTACTCTCTGTTGGTGGCACACAGCCACATTTCCATGCACAAGACTGCAGTTTAAAAAGACATGTGGACTCTTGTCTTCTACCCAGTCATGATCATTAGGGTCTGATTTAAGACGTCTGAACTCCTGGGTGTACTCAGCTATTAAGGCATGATTTGACCTTGATTTCCAAGCAGTCATGGCTCTAAGCCTCTGCATTCTTCTTTGAATTGTTCCACCTCTTTATAGATTTTTCCAGTTGACCCTTTTGATCCTATTTGAAGAAGCTGTGTGGGGGCAGTTCATTGCATGAAGGAATACTAGGCCTGAAGAACAAAAGCAGAAGTTAGAAAAACTTCTATATGGCAGTGTTTTTCTTTTAATTCCTATGGAACTGCCTTCTGAGTGCAAAATATGCTTAGCAGTTCATCTTAATTCTCTGATGACTTTGCCTTTCCCCAGCCAGCAGGACAGCGATTTTGCAGCTGCTGCTACTGCACCTCATTTATCAGCAGCTTCCCTTGCCGGTGGCTCGGAGCACTGACAATTGTGCTCATAATTCACACAGAACAGGGACTCCACTCTGGAAGGAAACAAGAGCTACACAATGCCCTTCTGCAGCTTTCACAGCTGTGGGAGATACTTGGATGAAGTGGTTCCTGCTCCTGCTGATGCCCACAGCCAGCCCCACGTCCCTGACGATGCTCTGTAATGGCCAGGGAGCAGAGTGAAAATAATGGAAACAGAACTAACATATTCTGCAATTTTCCAGGAGTTACTCCTCTTCTTAGCATGGTATTAAGGTCAGAAATAATGACAGCTACCCTCACAGGGTGCTTCTGTGATGAGGAAGGGAGAAATTAGGATATATTTCCATAAGTTACCTTAGGCAGTCTCTGGCAGAATAACAATCAGGCCCTATGAAAACATCAGGAAGAGAAAATAGAGTCTGCAAAGCTGAGCTATTTGATGCCAATCTAGAGCTAGGCAAGCAATCTGAAACCAGCTTTTACACTAACTGCAGCTGGGGAAAAGGAGCAGGATTGGCACTGGTCCCACAAAACACATGTTTTGCTATGATAGCCAGCTGTAGCTCTGGTACTTCAGCAGCCCCTCAGGGGACAGTTTTCCTGCTACAGCTACGCTGAAGTAATGGGGAGGAAGGGAGAGTCGTGCTTCTCCTCATCCTTACACCTGGCTATGGATTCTCAAGGCATCACAGTAGCAGCTCTCATCTGACCCCTGCTGCAAGCAGGGGGGTAAGGGCATATTTCCACCAGCAAACTCAAGGGATCAGCGGCAGACTGGCTTGACTGAGGTGAAATTCAGTGCCTCAGATTTCCATTTCACACTGCTTTAAGCAGACTTCAGTGCAAGAGGCAGACCTGCTGTCCTCTTCCCTGCTGCAGCCACTTCCCTTGTGCTGGCAGGAGCACCTGCACTGGGTGATAGCTGAGGGATCCAACCTCATCCTCATCATGAGCACAAAGATCAAATACTGTTTGTTGGGTGGGTGAGGCTCTGAGCAACATGATCTAGCTGAAGATATCTCTGCCCATTGCAGGGAGGGGTTGAACTACAAGACCTTTCACAGGCCCTTCCAACCCAAACTATTCTGGGATTCTATAAATACTATTCCTATAGCAGGCACCCAGGCTTCTCTTTCTCTTGCTGTCAAACCTCACATTTCTTCCCCTTGACACGGGGGAAAACTCAGGCTCCAACTGGGTTTGGCATTTGCTGTCCTTCAGAAACTGGTGGTGCCTCTCAGGCACTCACTTTTACAAGAGCCATTACTTAATCTCAACCAGCAGGAAGAAATCATTTAATGGCCTTTGTTTTGAGACAGTTTGCACGCTTGTCTAATTATCCAAAAGGCACCTTATCCCCAAGAGGATTCATCATCTCCAGCTACCCAGCAGCTGGCCAAAATCAGCCATCTCTCCAACAGCAACAGCCAGGATTGCCATGGCAATTTATCCCCTTAGAGAATGACAGTCACATCTTGTCTGGTCATGGTTGCTTTTCATCTTTGGATTCCCACCACATGGATTAAAACAAGCAGCAGCAAGACTGAATCAGGAACTCAGACAGTGGTACAGAGTCAAATGGCATTTATGACCCATATTTGTACTTTCTTGCTCATTTTTATATTGCTTCTGCCCCTATCCTTTCACATAGTTTAAAGCAATAACACTGGCTGCAGTATTTCAGCTCATATGCCTATTTCCAAGAAAAACTGCATTATATCACTGTCCTCTATATAAAAATGGACAGATATAAACATGCTGCATTGCCACAGCACAGCATCATCACAGATACCTGCAGGCCAGTGTAAAAACTAGCTGTTTCTGTGAAGCAGCAAGTTAACATCTTGTACAATCTGTGCTCTTGCCTATAACACCTTCCCACTGCCTCAAACAAGGAACTCAGAGACTTTGATCTTTCACTTCTGCCTTTATTTTTCTGAAAACTAGTGCTTCCCTTGGGTGATTACTGACTCCTGCTATGTCTCCTTAAGTGTTGCTCAGCTGCTGGTCATGAGTTACTTTTTCCCACATAAGTCATGCATCTAAAGCAAAAAATAAAGATGCATAACAGCAAAGAAGCAGGTGTTCAGAAAAGCAAAATACATTCATTTGGCCGCATCATGTGGCAGATACTTTTAGCTAAACTAGGCTTATAGGCAGAATTGTAATTGTACACAGTATATAAGAATGAGCACACATTCTCTTTTTAATTTCACAAAAGATATGTCTGAACGTCAGACATGATGTCTCTGACTCTTTAAAGCAATCACCAGCAAGGGAAAAGGAAGGTGTTTGCATTCCCCCAGCCCAGTTTGGCCAGTAGGACTGTGGGGTGATGAAGTCATTATTTAAGGACTCAGAAGATGAGATACTAACCTTTGACACAGAATCCCTGAGTGCCTTTGCTCAGTCACCCCATCCTTCCACAATGAGGAGTGGTAATTACCAAATGCTGAGAAAACAAGCAGGAGCTGATTTTATGATGAGCCACAGACACAGGGTGAAAATTGCCAACCCACCACCAGTCAAGTTTAGTCAAGAACTAGGAATGGTTAATGAGGGTGGGTGACCCAGCATGGCACCGAGATAAAGATGTGTTACAGAGTGAGTAGAAACAGGCTTAGCAAACCCAGAGATGATCTCACTGCTCCTGCACAGCGCTGTGCTGACAAGCTGTGCTATCAGGATGCTGTGTGCAATACGTCATCACTGCGATGTAAAACTGCATTTCACTTGGGCTGGTCCAGCACGCTGTAAAGTTCACAGTCATATTTCAACCTCAGCTACAATGCAACCCAGCTCTGGGTCACAGCTCGAAGAAGGGCAGCAGGGTGCACTTTGGCAGCCAACCATCATCAAACTCTTGGAACTGTCACACGGCAAAGGGCAAGTTGGTGCTGCAGTGACTTCACCCCAGACCATTAACATCTTTGTTCTTTTTAGCACAGTCCCCAATTGTTAAGAAAAGAATGGCACTTAGCAACACTCAGCGACATGCAGTGAGATGAACTGCAGGTGCAGATTGCTGCTTGGATTCAGTGGGACAGCAATTCCTAGGGAGCTCTCCTTCAGGAGCTTTGCCTCCTGGGTGGGACCATTCAGCTCTTCACTCTCCAACTAGACCAAGATCTAAAATCTCAGCACTAATTGCAAAGCCCATACCAGCTTTTTCTAGGGCTGGCAGAGCAGTTGCTGGCCACAAAAATAGACATGCCAAAAAAGCTTTGTATATTTAGAAGAAAAGAGAGAATACTAATTTGAAGTGAAGCAAGGCAGGATGGAGGAAAGCCAGCTTCTCTGTAAGGTTTAGTATGATCCCAGGGATGAACTAGTTAGATTAGGTCCCTTGCAGCAATATAATCTAAACATCACAAGGCTCAGGACAGGAAGCCTCGTGAAGACAAGAACAGCATTCTCTAATTAGCAGCTTGCCTATGTATCAAAAGCATCAGCACTTGCACTTGGGAAGCCACCAGAGCTTATTTAACTTAAACATATAATAATGCACTGCTGCTCCTGCAGCCACTCCCAGCAGCCAACAAATTACCTGTGAGACTCTAGAATTTATTTAGCAACATTACAAATGAGCTTTGCATCTTCTGCTTGTGGTGTTTACCCATTCCTGAGCAACAGGAGAGACTACTGCATTCTTGTGGGAAGAAAATGGCACATGGCAGACCAGAGGCAGCTGTCTGTCTTTGGGGCACAGCCACGGCTCGGTGTAACACAAATGGTTGAAATACCAGAGGCCTGACAGACTCCCCTGGAACACTGGTGAGTATGTCCTGGCTGTACTGGCACAGCCCAGTCCATGGCTTTGGCAGTGGCAGCAGGTCAGCATCCAGAGGACCCTGCTCAACAAGCCTTGGGGTTCAGTCACCCTTTCCACGTTGGGGACCTCAGACTGTGACAGGAGACTGCCAGAAGCATAACTGCAGTAACAAAAGGGCAAAGGGAACAAGTTAGCTTTCTCTCAGTGCTAGTTGTGTTTTTGTTTTATCCCCCCATCAAGCAGCCTGCTCCCAGTATTCCTGACCAACAATACCACAATGCAGAACTAGGCTCTCTTCACCCACATGGTGAATGGACTACAATGATACAGGCAGCCCAGGAACCTCTGCTCATCAAATCAAAAGTTAAGGCATGATTTCTCTATTAGAAACAAACCTTTACATAATTAAAGCACTTGTATTATGACTGCAGTGTCTTTACATGAGTCAGTCCCTTAAAGAGGGCAAGAGGAGCTGATAGGATGGTTTGAAAATGTAATTTCTAATTTCCCATTGCTTTCAGAGAAGTCACATGTTTCAAGGTCAAAAAAGTTGCATGTACAGAATGACATAATTAGTTGAACAAAATACATTCCCCTATATTTTTCAAAGCTAAAGTGAACAGTTTTAGATTTGTCCATTTTGAGGCTAACAGGGCTTGTGCAGATCTTAAAAAGAAAAAAAAAGTGAAGTCATACTGTAGAAAATGAAAAATTAAAACATCTATGTGACATAGAAAAAACTCCTCAGGCTCATTTTGCCTAGGGAAAAAGAGATGAGGTAGCAAAAGAGAGTTAAAATGGTAACATTACAAACAGATTTGAAACATTTTTGTTATATGCAGGGTTGGAATTCAATCCAACAGAAAGCAAAATATTTTTGTGAGCCAAAATACCCCAGGGCCTGGCACTCTTATCAGAACACACAAACCCACCCTGGGAAGATCTCAAGCAGACCTAAGTATCACTTCATACTTCCACACCAGCTACCATTTCTCTGGCCATAGGAAAGGGAGCTTTACTCCTTGGGGAGAGACTCATTCCTCAGAGAAGTCTGCTCCCTCTCAAACACCATTTTGCCAGATCACAGTGGAATCTCTTTTGTAGCTCCAAATGGAAAAAAAAATATCCAGTTTATGAGATTATATTTGAGTACTTGACTGTCACTCCTAAGCCCTTCAGCCATGTGTTGACCTTCAGGATTTTGAGACAAAGTGCTATTCAACTTGTACTGCTTAAACTGTTTTAGCTTTGGGATTGTGCCAGACAGACAACTGACTGCAACTATTACAAGAGTAATTTTCCAGCATGTGGATTACTAGCATGTGTCCACTTAAGCTAATTTTATATGGGATCAGAAGCCTTACAGGTCACACTCTTATGGTTTGTCACTTGGCTTCATGCCTTTATATGCTAAATCTTGTTTAGTCCTGACTGATCGCTTCAAAGGTGTAAGCACACAAAACCAAAGGATATAGCGCACAGATGATCAGAAGAAAGCTTTGCTATATAACTTTTCCAAATAGAGAGAAAAGTAGGGAGAAAGACTGGCAGAATTTTGGCACAAGACTTAGTTACTTTGGAATATAGTTCATGTTTACAGCTGTAGCCTTGAAACCATTTTTACATATGAGAACCCCTCCATCAGGTCTGTGATCCTCCTTGCCACTTACATAAGCAGGAAAACAGTTCAGTTTCTTGTTCACTATTAACATTTGTATTATTTCTAGTCATATCTTCTGAACAAAACACAGAATCTGACTTCAGAGTTGGAGGATTTTTCAAATCCAGGTATTATTTTCTCCTTTGCAGCTCTCAGTTCCAAAAGCTCTTTGGCCACCCTCTCAGCCACACCACGTAAGTATTCATTAAGGCAGGTCTCCCCCCCTTCCCAGTGCTTGGCTATTTTATGTCTGCCAGCCTCTGCATCTCCCTCTTGCTAATATGCCAGCATCCTGAATGTTTGGATTCTGAGAGACTGCCTAAGTGCCCTTCAAAAAGAAATTCAACCAGCTGATATGATCAACAGCTTAACTACAATTTTTTAAAAATAGCAAAATCAGAACAGAGGAGTCTTACAAGGCCTGGATGGAAAAACAGGTTGGTGAACTGCACAAATCACCAAGACAGGCCTACAGTTCACAAGTATCAAAGAGGTCAGGGACTGGAGCAGTCTCACTCCTTTTCTGTTCCTAGCTGAGGTGTCCCATCACTTCCCTTGCCCCTTTGAGCCAAATTAATCTTGCTAACCAAGCAGCACTTTTTTTTTTTTTTTTGCAAACACACTTCACCTGCCTATAAGGGACTCAATGCACAGCAGAGCAAGGCACAGAATAAGCAGCTTGCAGATGCAGCTGGTATGACAGGAGAAAAGAACAGACAGATAACTGGGTTTTCCCCTCACTGTCAAGTCCTTGATGCCAAAGTTCCTGGGCTTTTTGTCTTACTTCCAATCCTTGTTAGCCTGGCCAACAAGCAAATGTTTCAGTCTATAAGTAAGAAATACTTAGATCCTACAAATCAGACTAACTCAGACCTGCTCAAAGAAGCACAAATACAGTTGATCATCGCATCTGTTTTTATTTCTAAACAAGGATTTTCCAATAAGCTTCAGAATACTAAGTAGAAAGTCAGGTCATGGAAGATCTGTGAGAAATCAAAACCTCTTTATTCGAAACTAAATCAAATCAAATGCACTAACCATTTCATAATCTGGTAGACATGAGGGGTCACTCGTGTTCTGTTGAGCAATTTTAAAAACTATCATCTAATACCAACACATTTTGCAGGTAGCTCAAATGCTTATGGAGAGAACTAAGTACCAGCCACATAGGCGTGTGGAACCTGTGCACCACCTATTCCAACAGTCACTGTCTTCATTTTCCACTATTTTTGCCCACATTTTTCACACTGTAAGAGCTCTTGTTTACATGTAAGGGGGATAAAGTTTCCAAGGATGACACTAGTGTTCAACCAAGCTCCAAATTTTGCACAGCCCTCCTGTTGGACACTTCTTGCAAGTTACTTACTCTGCTAATGGGTTATCTAATAGCCCATGCACTGCTAGACCTCAGCCACAACAGTAACAGCTTTTTCAGAAGCTTTAAAAAGGAAGATACCAAATACCAATACTTCTGTTGATTTCAGAAAGTTTATTGCACCAAATGTCGCAAAGAAATTGACCAAAATGATAGCGTACATAAACAACTATAAGAAAAAAACATGTAGTTTGACATTGGTATCCAGTCATTCCTAAAAAAGCCTATGTTCTCCAAACATGCAATAGCAACACACATTTTTCTACTATGGAAAACTTGCCATGTATGTCAAATTACCTCATTTGACCTCAAACCCCCCACCCCCCCAAAAAAAGTTAAAAAATAAAGCAAAAACCAAAAGGAAAATATCTAGACTATATTCAGTAGTTCAGACTTGATTTTTATTTGGGTCTTTTTAATTGAAGTATATGTTATACTGGAAGGGTAAGTGATCATTTTGCATAAAACTTATATACAAGAGTTTGATGCATCTGAAAAGAGGTTTTGACTTTAAGAGTAAAGATGCTTATAATATGGAGTGGGGAAAATGAATCTATAATTCTGGAGAATGCCATCAGAAATGTGAATTACAGGATCAGTGTCTATTAGTTTTTTGGGGGCAAAAGGAAGTTGTACAGATTAGTTCAGGGTGCACCTACTTAAATTAAAATGTTTAAATCTTGGTATTGTTTGGGGTTAGAGAATTAATTTCAATTAAATTCTACAATTTAATAGCAGTTCATTCCTCCCCTATGTTTAGTCTTGCCTGAAAACAAGCATACATTCTTTAAATTTCAGTGTGTAAACTGCATTTATGTGGGATTTTGGAAAGACTGCACTCCCACCTAACCAAGAAAGTATGTATTTAAGTTTACAAAAAACCTACATAATACTGATAAAAACAACTTTGGAATATTTGAAAATTAAGCTACATTATCAATTTTCAACACAGCTGTACATTCATATCACTTTTCATCCTATTAAAATAAAACCAGAAACATGCTAAAAATGTCTAAAAAACACATCTGTAAATACTTACTGCCCTGTCATGCCACACCAATTTACATAAACATCAAGATGCTACCAAAAACAAGTTAAAGACTTCGAGTCAAAAAAAAAAAAAAAAAGCCCTAGAAAGTAGAATCGTAGAATCCTGTCAACTGAGGTAGTACATTTGGTGGAGGGGGAAATATGTAATTAACTTTCGCTTGTCTAAAGCCTTTTAAAGGTAATTAGGAGCTTTCATTTTTAATTTTCTTTCCCCCAAAACTAAAACTGTGAGAATAAAATAGTTCAATGTGTAATTTCTGAAGAGCAGCAAAATGTTAGAGAAAGCAGCAAGAACTATGAAGTTTTAGCCTGGGCTGAAGAAAATACAAGTGCTTTTGACCATCAGCTCACATACCACCACAAAGTCAACTGATGTCTTGCCCGAAGACAGACTTTTTTTAAAAATAGTTGATGTGGTAAAATCAGCTCTATTATTGATCATGGTATTAATCTTGAAATCACTGAATGTCTGCAGATCTCTGTCCTCTTGAGTAAACTCAGTGATAACAAAAGCACATCTTTATGTTAGCATATATTTCTTTGAAGAACTGTCAGAGTCTGTTCAGATAAAAACCCCACTTTAAAAGAACTGGACTGACTTTTAATGATCTCAGTTACTATTTAAGAGTGACATGAAATAGAGAAAGTACAGGAGGATTTCTATATACACTCAGAGAAGCAGTTTCATAGTCTTACACATGCACACACAATCTCCATCAAGAGGGTAGTTTAGGAATACATGACTTGCTCTATGGTTCTTACTTTGTTTTAACCTTGTGAAACAGAAAGTGCTATCTGCAAAAAGCCATATGCAGAGGTAAATTTACTTTCCAGCAGATTAGGATTCACAGACCAAAGATATGAAAAGTTTGCTTAGCTATAAAGCAGGAGGAAAAAACCTGAACCATAGAAAGATTTGAGCCTTTTTAGGCAGAATACTAGGGAGAAGTATGAAAATGCAATAAAATAAACATTTGGAATGTCAGGTCAGAAAACCAGCATAAAAGGAACAGCTTTAGAAGTGTTGTATCAGAATATTAAGTATCCCTCCACATGGAAACAACCTCTTTTCACAGTAGGCCAGTCTACCTATTTCCCTCAAAAAGCAACACAAGGTTAATCAAGACCCCCATTACATTTAAACAATTCACAAAAAGCACATTTCATTATTTCAAATAATTGAAAAGTTTACTGTAGAAAAGTCCAAACATCAAGGTAGTAGGAAATAAAAACACTTTTAATAAAAGTGTGTCCCTTCAGTGTTAAAAATCTGTAACCACCAACAAGGAGAACTCACAACTGGTGACAAAGAGTTTCTTATTAGAAGTCACTATTCTCAAGCAATTGTGTTGCCAGCAATTTGCTTGCAAGATGACAATTTCAGACACTGTATTCACAGCAGCTCACAACAGAACAGCCCAACATTGAGTTTTCCATTTAAGAATATTTTGATCCTTTGTTCTCTCCTCACTCTGGTCCATAGTTTCATATCCAGCTTAAGAGTGCTTTATGCAAAAAAAGTATTTTTTACATTCATTTTAATCAACCATGTGAAAACAGTGAAGTACAAAATTTTATTTTGCTTTCTAGAAACACCAAAGGCCAGTATCAACTAGTGGAGAAGTAGTTTCTGGTGTCAGAGTAGTTAATCTAGTAAGGAAAGGCACCTGGATGATAGTTCAAGATTTCTGTAGCATCAAAAAGGGTAATTGCAAACATTCAGAGTAGTATCAAATATTGGGGTTTGCCCCCTACATTTCATTTTACTTCAAACAACGTTCCTCTTTTATTCCTACTCAGAGTGACAACTTATAGCTGGGAAAAAAGTAATACTTTCAACTAAAGATTTGGTGGGGGTTGTTTGTTGTCTTGTATTTCCCCAATAAGATTGTCTTCAGTTTGTGCCAATTGTTTGGTGTATGTGCACATGGACACGTGCTCACAGCACTGGCATCATTCAGAAGCTTTTCAAATTCACACTCCTTGGAGATAGCAATACTTGATGACACCAAGACAAGTTTAGTTCCCAGGACCACAGTCATACAGCAAATCAACAGTTAGTGAAGTTGCATCAGCAACAAATGTAAACTTGTAGCAGAAGTTCCATAAGGCTTTCCCACAAAATCCCTCTCTTGGAAGTCCATTCCATTCCACTTGTAGCCATGGGCCCATTTGAATGCCTCCTCATTAAAACAGAAGCAGCCACAGCTGTCAACCTCTTGTCCTTAATAGGAAAAGTCACACCAACCTCACGCACACCTCCATTCCCACAGGACATTTGGCTGCTGAATCCAGGTTCCTTGTTCTGAGCCCATCACTTCTACTATACAAAATCATGTGTATGCTCTGCAGGAAAATCACGTCCCACCTAATACACTTTTGTATAGGAATGCTATATACAGAGTTTACAGCTCCTCCTTCTCCTCCCCCCCAGCAAAGAAACATACACCACACCACACTCACAAGCATAGCATTACGAAATCCGTTCTGACCCACTTGTTCTTTCAACTGGTACTTCATGGTTTTGAGCAGCGTTTTGGATGGCAGCTCCCGGTCTGCCACATAGTGTTAACTTTTGTCCTTTGAATAAAAATAAAATGCAAGGATGCAGTCTCTTGATTTAAGTCAGAAGTAAGATTGTAAGAAAAACCTGAATGCCTTTTGTGTTATGTAAACTGAAGTCCTCCGATCAAACATCCGGTTGAAATCAGAATCGGAAGGTGGTAGAATGTACAGTCATCACCTGCTTTCATCAGTGCTCCCCTTTACCAGTGTTTGGCACCTCTGTTCTGCCTTCAGCATTCCCATTTTCATAATTGGACTTTAAGGGAATGACTATCCTGAGAATTTAATTTATAAGAGTATTTGAGCAACATATGGGGAATGAGTACTTGCTATAGCAGCCAACAAAGGCAAGTCATTGGATTCAATCCTAGAAATTAAAAAAAGAGACAACTTTAAAATAATATACAGTCACTTTTGCAAGAGAAATACAAGATGATACTTTTCATCCACTTCAAAGAAACTGGAAGTGTCTCGCTATTACTAAGTCCATTGTTTAATTATTGTTTACTGTCAATAATCATAATACTAGTAAAGGTAGGTGAATAATGCTTAAAACCAAGAAGTGTGCTAGCACTTAAATCAAAAGATAGCAGTATTACATTCTGTGCTATAGAATCTTTTGTGGTTTAAATAAAAGCTCTTTTATTTATTTGCTAAACCATAAGCCTTAGTCTGTAGTCTTAGCAGACAGCAGGCACCAATAAGCCCAGTTTAACAAAGTACAAAGTATCAGCTTATGGAAGATTATGCATTTCAGGTTTTGCATATAATTCAGTTCACTACATAGCAGCACTTTCTTACCAAAAATTACCAAAAGCTGAAATTATTATGCAATAACATTTCAAGGAATGTCTCTCAAGTGCAATGGTCAGTTTCCAACTATTTCCCAGTGTGAAGGCACTCAGAGGCCAGCATGTATGTACATATTTATATGTATTTAACATGTACACACACACCCGGAGAAAAGTGCTTATTTTAGGGTTTTACTATTTACAGTTATATTTCTGAGTATGAACAGTCGGGAAAAAGATACATTACATTTAATCTACAGTGCTAAAAAACATCTTGAGAAAGTGTATTTACTTCTTCCCCCTTTTCTACAGTCAGCAGGCAAATCCCTAAAGGTTATATGCCAATCAAGTACTATTATTAGAAGACAGCTGCTGAACAGGACACCTGTTTATTTTTGAGACTCTCTTGTCCCTCAAGATACAAATGCACCCTTTTCATTCCAAAAACTCTGAAGTATTTGTTTTTCCATTAAGGAGATCACAACAGAAGAGTGTGTGTATGAATGCACGGATAACTTCCTAATGACCAAAATCCAAACTCTCTTAATTCTAAAGATTTAAAAATGACAAGTATTTTGTTGTTGCTATATAAATGTCTCCTCCTGATTTCGAGATAGCTCAGTAGAACCCATTTTTTGCAACTTATTAGGCACATGAAAGAGGTGTGTTAAATATGAAGTAAATCCTTGTGAGAACAAGCTGTCAACACTCAGATGAAAAGGAAATACAACTGCCCTGGCTTTTGCCATTGCTTAAGACTGATATCTGGAATACTCACCCCAATACAATTCCTAGTTCTTTTACATGCACTCTTGTATGTCCTCGCAGATATTCTGAAAGCATTTTGCTTTTGAGATACATCTCTTGCAGTCTATCCTCAAGATGCATTATGCACTGTAAACACAGACCAAAAACCTCAGAACAGCTTTTGCAATGGCATGCAAATATTACAGAAATGTAAGCACATTGCTTTACCTTCTGTCTTAGAAGATAAACTAAGCCTCCACTCCAAAATCTAGAAGAGGCAATTGCATTTATTACAATTGTGCTATAAACATTAAAAAGTTACACTACCTTACAAAGAGGAAACCCCATAGAACTGCTCTCTTAGGCAGCACAAACTGCACCTCTATTTCCACTTAAACAGTCTTAATGAGGTTCAAAACCACTCAAGATATCTTCTTAAGAATTAAGGCAGAATTCTTGGATCAAGATGTCTTTGTTATAAGTCAGTACTATTTTTCTGAAAGACCTGGTTGAGACAACAGTTTCTAAACTAAATTCTAGCTCTAAGGCTCTAGTGCCATTCAAGAAACTAAGACTCAAGACTGGAAGACACCAGTGCCTTATTCATCATAGAATTACAACTCTTTTTCTGATTGCTCTTCTGTAGCAACTAAGTTAAAAATCCATTTTAGGCATTTGTTTTCATAATTCCTAAGTACTTTTCATTTAAAATTGCTTAAACATTTGATGCTGATTGCCAAAAGGTAATAGTTCAAGTTGAAACATCAGTTTAATCACTCCACTGTTCTTCCAGCAGTGGAATGCTAGAAATGCATATTATTTTTAATACAGTCATGTGATTTATGACAATTTCTCATATGCCAACTACAAGAGAGCAGATGAATCTTGGCTTCAAGGAAAGAGAGGGGTTATTCTGGCAAGACAAGGTCAGCAGGCAGCATGTCTTCACAAGCTGAGTAGGTAGGAAGTCTTATCAGGTATTTTGTTCTAGGACAAAGGTACATTCAATTTGATACATTCCTTCTTTTCACAGGGATGACCACTTCAAAAAAGTTAAATTAGTTCAGCTCTCTGAAATCAGGAGATGAAAGCAGGAAGCACAAGCAGAACCTCACATTATCAAACATATAATCATCCAGCAGGCACAGACAGCAATTAGAAACAGTAGCAGCAAATAGCTTCAGGCCATCATCCCATGTATTGGAGTTGAATGAAAACCTTAAGTATTAGAAGTGAGCCTGGTGAGACCAGTTTTGTTAATTAAAAATCTAATAAGGAAAAAAAAGACTCAGGCTTGTAGGTAGCCTAATAAGTATTTTTCTGATCATCTGGAGTAAGATGAAGATGTTTAATTATTCTTTCAATGAGCCAATATCGAGTCATAATAATGGAAAATAAAGAGGCATTTTAACAAACATGCTACGTGGTAGTAGAGTAAAATCACTGCCACCAATGGAGGAAAGGCAGAAGGTTTTTGACAATAGTTTGCTATATTTACTCCAAACACATTTTCACTCAGGTCATTATAATCATAACACTTCTGATTCTGGCCAAAAGGGAAGCAAGCCCTCATCTTTTCCAAGACAGGTAGCTCTCATGCAAAAAGCCTATGAGCACTTCCTCAGGGGTTTAGGGGGGCATGCAGCTGATTCACAAAGTAGCAGTTCAATCTGTTTCAATTCCAGTATTTGTGTTAAGAATTATGGATTTTTTTTTTTAAGTTATGAGAGAGCAAGTAAGGAAGAATCCTACATTATTTTAAAAGAAAGGTTATTTACATCATAAAATCTATTCCTTCTGAATACCAGCAAAGAATCAAAAGACATTTCTCCCCACAAACTAAGTACATTAACCCATCTTGTTCAGTGTCTAGAAGTCTTTTCTTTCTTTTTTTTTTTTATATTAGCTTCCTCTGCAGTTTTTCTCATTGACTAAATGGAAAAAAAAGTCAAGTAACTTCTAAAAATAGAAGAGTAGCTTAAACTGAGTTTAAAGGTGCAGGTAAAACTTTTGACATATTGCTGAAATGCAGCAGTTGCAATCAGCACTTTCCTCTCACCAGGGCATACTGCAAAGCTCTCTGCAGCACAACTACCAGTCATAAGTGGAACAACAAAGACACCATCAATTGCCTTTCATCTGGTCTCAAATTGGGTAGTTTTTTGTTGGTATCACAAAAGCCCAAAAACACTTATTCATCTGAACAGTAACTGCATGTAAAGAGATAAGCACTCCTAAAGGAAACTTCAAGCATAATGCATTGTTGTCTCCTCTGATTGATATGAGTACATGAATACATATGTTTCTATCCGAATTTAAATCAATAGAAATACTACTATGAAAATGTCACACTTCTCCTAGAGTTTAGGAACACTTAAGTTTCCATGCACTGATGTTGTTCTAGCAGAGTTGTGAAATCCCCTGACAGAAGGATCAAAGTGTCCCTAACACAAATGACGAAAAATTTACAAACTACTAGCACTGTCACTTCACAGTTCCTTTTTGTAAGAAAAAGGAAATAAAAACGCCTGAAAATCATTCTGCCTCCAGACACCTCCCAAACCACACAAATCATATAGAAACTGCATAAACAAATCCTAAGGTAACTCTGGAAAGAACACTTCAGTTGCAAAATCAACAATTCAGTTTAAAAATGCCAAGATTTAAAGTGTGACTGTGCTAGTGTTAAGATACAATTTCAACCACAGTTGCATATTTTTCAATGCCCAGAAGAATCTAGAGAAAACACACAAAAATGTACCCACATATTTTGCCTAGCACTTGACTTGAAGAACTTAGTGTAATCAATACCACCAATTTAACCCAAACCAGTGCCAACCAATACTATTTAGAGCTGCTAGTGTTTAGCTCTATCTCCCTCTTCCATCTGCTGGTGCAGTCATTTCAAGGGATTCCTACAGAATTTCTCAAGGCTATCTACTGAAGGAAAAATCAATTCTGTTTATTAGAAAAGGGGTGGCTAATGAAAAACCACTCCATCTTCCCTCACCAACAATCATGTGCTAAAAATTGAACTACAGTTATTGCAGTCAGACTTGTGGGTAATTTTGTTGCAATCAGCAAAACCAGCATTACTGATTTGCTCTGATGAACTCCACTACAAATGTGGACAGGAAAGGATGCTGTGGGATAGAGAGCATGCAAAATGACAAAGTAACACTCCCTGCTGCAACCCACCCATTCCCAGGTGTCTCATCCCATCAATAATATGGAGCCATCAGCAAAGCTACCCAAGACAGCACTTGCTAAAATATGTATAAAATAGAAGAGTTAAGTAAACAAACAGAGGCACAGTTAGCTGGAGGGCAGAGAGAAGAGGCATCCATAGGGTTGAATAGAAACCCCAAGAATAGAAAGCTGTTTGTCAGAACCAGGATTTGGTAGACAGACACTTCAACAACTTTCAGAGAAGAGAGGTGTGGAACTTACACAAAAAATAAAAAAAACAAATGTAAGAGTCCTAAACATAAACACATGAGGACATGCTAAAATTGCCTAAACAACTTTAATTTTGGCACGTATATTTTGGAGTTGTTAACTTTAATCTGATCTATTTAATGTAAATTACAGCCAAACTGGTATCCATTATTGGACTGTAGAATGGATTGTTCTCAATATGTTGTAACAGCCCTGCATTATATCAGGCATTAGGTCATGCATATTGCAAACAGTGCACAGAACTCTATGTTTGCTATCTGAGCTAAACAACTTCCATTAGCTTCAGCCTTCAATAAAGAAATACTTACAAAGTCAGCTGGGACGTTCAGTTTGTAAAGCTGTAAAATAGACTGCAACAGACTGGATACTTGACTCGAAACCAGAACATCTTTGCCTAACTTCACACTGTCCATCATCTTTCTCTGGCTTGTAGCTACTTGGACATTCCATTTATCTGTGTCTGCAATAATGCAGACAGCTTCTGCTATGGGCTCATCTAGCACTGGATGCTGCAACAGAAACAAAATACAAGTAAGCGATACTTTCATATTCAGTTTGAGGTTCTACTTTTATTCACACTGATGTAGCAAACAAGAAAGTGATTCAATGCATGTTTTGGTCCATTAGGAAACCAAAGGCATCTCAATACCAACTTCAGTGACAAGATTTACATTTAGCATTCAGCAGCACTGGATCTGCCAATTTGATCGAGACATTTAATTATCATTAGTGCCTGAGAGTCACTACTCCATTTTACTTTTCTTCATGTATTCCCCCTACCCTGAAGAGATTAGTTTCTTTCAAAATGAAGAGCATAATAATTACACTGATCCAGTGATGGTGAAAGCACATTCAGTGTTTCAGAGATACGTGAAGGATTTTACTATGCACAATCAAGCAGAGTAACAGAATATCTAAGGTTGGAGGGGACCTCTGCAGATCCTCTAATCCAACCCCTTGCCAAGGCAGTGCCCCTAGAGCAGTTGACACAGGAACAAGTCCAGACAGGTTTTAAAAGTCTCTAGAGAGGGAGACTTCATGACCTTGGGCAGCCTGCTCCAGTGCTCTGCCACCCTCAACATAAAGAAGTTCTTCCTCAGAAGCTGAGGTGTAACTTCTCGTGTTTTAGTTTATGGCCATTGCTCCTTGCCCTGTTGCTGAGCACCACTCTCTTGACACCTGCCTTTAGGATATTTATGTGCACCAATGAGATCCCCTCAGTCTAGTCTCCTCCAAGAAGAGAGATGTTCCAGATCCCTACTGTTCTTCAGGGCTCTCCACTGGACTCTCTCTAGCAGCTCCTCATCCTTCTTGACCTGTGGAGCCCAGGACTGGACACAGCACTCCAGATGTGGCCTCACCAGGGCTGAGTAGAGGGGCAGGTTCACCTCCCTTGACCTGCTGGAATGTTCTTGCTATGCACCCCAGCAGAGCTTGGCTCTCCTGGCAGCAAGAGCTGTGCAGGCTCATGGTCCACTTGTCACCCACCAAAGAAGAGCCAGCATCACACCAGACCAATCTGCTGCTGCTTAAAGGATATACAGACACACACATCACTGTTCTGGATAGTACAGGCAGACAGGCCAGCAGGATGATTCTTAATTGCTACAGAGAGAAGCTGCTGACAATTACTAGATAAGCATTTTAAATTGCATACTGAGGTCATACAGTTATTCCAGTGGAAGGTTAGTTATAAATTTTATAATTTAGGAGTACTTACAGTAGAGGAACACAGCAAAGCTCTTATCTATATACAATTACCTTCTGTAGTCAGTCATTTCTGCTACAAACTAGTATCATACAGGCCTCAACATGACTTAACCTCACCTGCAACACATGCCACTAAGTGGCAAAATAAGATGTTTCAACCTGCATATAATTTTTCTGAAATACAGGTATTTTGTCTGCTATTGTGATGGAAAAGAGAAGCAGCTTAAGGGTTTTTTTCCCTTGTTTGTAACTTGAAGTTGCAAACAATCTTCCTTGTGTTAATCTTTGAAAAGAAGCCTTAAAAGTATTAAAGGAAAGCACATGATTCTTGCATGAACAGGCTTTGCATATAGTGACTTAAGGGCTTACATCTTTCAAAAAGGAAGACATAGCAGGTGAGACTGTTCAGAACAGGTAAGGAAAAAAGGTAACCTACTGAAATAACCTGCTTCTGTATATTTCAGTATTATCAAAACTCCTACTCAGTACTTTAACTCACGTGCATTGCATGAAGTAGATCTGCTAGTAGACACTGCTTGAGTTTTTCATCATTATTTATTCCATGCAGCACTAGATCAGGTATATATGTATGACAGTAACCACCCAGAAGTGATCTTCCAAAGTTTTTCACACATTGACTACTGATGGTATTTGACCTGAAACACAGAAATACAAAGCAGGTAAGATTCTTGCTTGACAAATTGTATTCAGATTTTAAATGAATGTAAAGTCATGCCTGCTTCTACTGCAAATATTAATCAATAGTTGTACTCCAAGTATATGTAAATGTTTACACCAATAAACATCTACTGGTGCTCTTTGAAACAAGAATTTTAAAAGCTGAAATTTAACAGTATGATTTCTTCAAACTTGCAAATACGCAAACGTATAAGCACTGGAGTTTGTGGGATGTATGAGCTCTATGTCCTGCAGCTTACAGTTTTGCTGTACAGTTTTTACAGGATTTCTTCAATGCTCATGCTTCAGGTAAGGCTAGAAACTGACCTTAAGCACCATCAAACTCCATGTGCACCTGCAATGCTCAAAAATTTTCAAATAGCATGCCCATGTTCATTCCAAATCTGTATCTGACTTAACAATTATGTCAAATCTAAATTGTTACCTTTTAAAGCAAAGTTTTGCTTGTCCTCAGATTTCTATCTACATGTCTATATTAAATGTTTCAGTCAGTTTACATAAAAGGTCTGATCAGCTTTTGTTAGGCATTTGAAGTATGCCTTTGTCATAAAACTTTATTAAACCTGCTCTGTTTCTATTTGCCAAATTTGCTTACAAGAATTCTAACCCCATCAATGTCTGCTACTGATTTGTTTGCAAGGAACTTAGTCAAGATCTCAGAAGACTTCAGACTTGAAACTTTAAACAACTCCAAAGTAACTACAGCTTTTGACTTCTTTAGTTCTAAATTAATCAGACTTCTTTACCTTGGCAAAGGAAGTTCCACTTCTGCAAATTCTTCAAGTCGTTTGCTGATATTATCGCGATGTACTTCATCAGGGATACAACAATCACCTTCTTCATCACTAGCTCCAAGAGCACTGTCTGAACTCTCATTCCTTGGAATGTCCCCTTCAACTCTGAAGGAGGTTTTCCTTCCAGAATCCCCATAGGGGACATTTTTAGCACCTACTTTAGGAGAATCCTGTTTGACAGCAGAATGTGCTTCTACGCAGTCAGAAGAATAGTTCTCCAGATTGCCAGAGCACAAAGTTCTATTTTCTTTCATGTTTGGCAATTTTACAGTTTCTATGTCATCCGTGGGCAAAAGCAGCTTACTAGATATTGAGTTAATTAAATTCACTTCAGTTCCTTTACTTCCCATATGTTGGTTAAGGATACTTTGCTTCTCCTCACATGGTGGGATTTGTGTATAACAAACATTATGTTTACTGATGGGTATAAAGGCAGCTTCACAACTGCCTTCTTGATTCTGAGAAGCATCCACAGTCAGATTTGTGGAACTTGAGGCACAATGTATCACCTCTGGATTTTTAATTAATGCCGTCAGATTTTCTTCCATTTCTCTTCTACGAGTTTCTAAGTCTGACTCTGGTGATGCTGAACTTCCAATCTGAAAAGTGACCTTTTCTAAGTGTGAACTCCTGTGGCCAGACCTTTCAGGACAAGGTAGGGCAGATGACCTACTAGAAAACTGCTTTTCCGCTTTTCTCTCATTCTGGTTCTTGTTCTTCTTTATATCCATTACATCCTCTAATTTAGATGATTCTTCAGAGTAGTAGGATACGATTCCTGTATCAGTGACAGTTCTCTTCCTAATGTCAGCTGCTCCTTTACAGAAACTGCTAGTTAGACAGTCAACAGATGTTTCAGAAGTCTTATTGGCCTTTCCTATTGCTTCCCTCTTTTCTTTTGAAGAGACTGGGGCAGCCTGAATGCTTTCTGGTTCATGCACCCACTCTGCAGTACTCTTGTTCTTACTTCCATCATTCTTTGGAGGTAGGATTGGAGGCACAAGAGCAGGTTCATTTTTAACAGTGACAACCACATAATCAGACTCCTCTACCTCTCCCTTTTCTAGTGCAGTTGTGATCTGGCTTCCATTCAGCACCTGCTCTCCTTCCCCAGCCTTCTCACTCCACGTCAGCTGATTTTCCTGCAGCTCAGAGCACCGGATGAAGTAAGTTAGAACGTAGAGCAAGCGCTGCACCAACTCCTTACGCTTCCCAACAATAACAGTTCGAGTCAATCTAACCGGAGAGCCTATGGCACCGTAGAGATCACCTACACAGGAAAGCAAAAAAGTTCACAGGTTTATGTTGCATTGTAACATAACCTACACTGTTCAAATTCAATGCATTTTTTGAAGCAGCATTTACCATGGACACAATTAGACAGTTAATTTCTTTCACAGTAAATTCATAAAAGTCTTAAAGAGTAACAAAGCAAATCCCCTAATGCTTCTTACACTTGGCTTTTGTCCAGAAGTGTTTTTGTGAGGAATCAGCTGCTATTACTCATTTTCTTTCTGTTAAGAGTCACTAAGATTAAATTTACACAATGTTTACAAGACATTATCACCTACAAACTGACACAAGAGGGGAGCAAAGAAGAATGTAGATCCAGCAAAACTCTGAAGCCAGCTATACTATTTTCTATATTTCTACTAATTTTCTTTCACATCAAGTTTTTTGTTTTAGTCCAGTGACCTTTCTGTTGAACACAAGCATTTTTACACAGATAAAATACTAATTAGGTTTTTCAGGACTAAGATATCAAAAAAGAAAAGGAATAAATACTAGCTCAATAAATGAGGTTCCAAAAAAAGAGGCATACAACTACCTTATTGAACAAGGCACAATGCTGGGTATGCAGGAGTCAACCTCACTCACGTGAGCATTTAACTTTGGCAGGGGGCAGGGGAGAAGTAGAAAATCAAAACACAACTGCAATATGAAAGGAAGGCACTACTACATCATCACAAGTCCCTCCAAGAACGACTTATTTGCTATTTATCCAGAAGAACTGCTTTTTTAACAGAACTAAGGCCATACGTATCCTACTTTCAACATATTTCTTTGTGAGAGTGGCAATTATCTTCTAACTGCTTTTAGTCATCTATCAGTTAAAGGGTTCCTACTCCAGAGTTCTGGGAGAAGTAAACACAGATAGCCAGTAAGGGAATGTTCACGTGCCCTATTGGTCAAAGATCAGCTAACTCAAGAAGTGCCTGTTCCTCGGATGAGTTAACCTAGTTGTCTTCAGAGAACACTCACTAAATTATCTTTGCTTAATCAAACTACAGCTGATCTCACCAACACATGGGAGGCAGCCAGCAAAAGCTCAATTTTGTTCAGCTACCTGAAGTGTGGAAAGCAGGCTTCCCTACCTCAAGGCTTGATCAGCTACCTGCTAATCTGCCAGACTGCTTTCAGATGCTAAATCCTCCCTCTGGGCTCCATGGCTTTCTTACTGTCTCCCCGGCTAAGATCTGCCACTTCCCATGACGCACTGGAGAGGCTCCTGGGTGGTGGTGGCATCAGTGGTGCCACCTTCCCTCAGTTAGGAACACCCTTGCAACCATCCCCAGAACCTAACAAGCCAGTAAATTCATTCCTCAGGGACCAACAGTGGGCTTGAGACTGGTAGGCCACAAGGACAAACCATTTGGAAATGAAATTGGAATATACTGTTTTTCTTTTGAGTTGAGCACAGTTGCTATGGAAATCAGATTCAGGCTTCATGTTCATTTGCACAATTGGCTTTTAAATACTAGTAAGACAGTACAACAAGTCAAAATCGTGATCTTCAAAACATACTAATACTTGTTGTTAATACCATTAGATTGATGCTGATGTTTAAGAGACAGTATGTCTTCAGGACAGAGGGACTCGTACAATTGTATCAATATATAATTGCAATTGATATGTAATATGTAGTGAAAATACAGGTCTGAAGGTGGAAAGGCAGGTACATCAAAATCCTATCATTTCCATTTTGAAGCACCAAGACTTTATTTTTTGTTTTTCCTCCCTCTTCCTAAAGAAGAGGACCAGCAGAGGGCAACATCTCACTTTCACAAATCAGTTTTTGCAACCACAACAGTAACAGCTTTTTGGGCTGTATAAGAAGAAAACAAAATCAGAGAGCATTTTGAGTTCAGGCACTGAGGACTTGGCAAGACAAAAAGAGAAACAGACTCTTGACTAGTCACCAGTGGTGACTCCTGGGAACAACCACAAGAGCTACTACTGAGCTTACACCTCCAGTCCAGCTGGTTTTTGTAACTCCAGGCCTGGCTCTGTCCTTAACACCACAAACACACTTCTAATTTCCCCTTCAGACTAACCTCTGCACAATGTTTAAAAGACACGGTAAACCAGGAAACAATTCACTACAACTACATGGCCAAAGTACCAAATCTTTCATAGAGGTTTCTGAGAATAAGAAGCCAGAGACAATTAGGAAGAAACAGCACCAGCATCAGAGTAAGTCACATCATTGCCTCAGTGTGCACGTGCGTTACTTTACATGGCAATATAGCATATCAGCTAAAGTGAAGGGCGGTCTGATGTCAGATTTCCATCTGCTGCCAAGAAGAGGAGGAATTATCAAATATTTACCACTGACAGAACTATTTTCTCAGCTTTCATTTACCTACTCATTTGACATCAGTTATCTAGTCTCTTGGATCAAGATAATTTACAAGCTACAAAATATTTGTCAGAGATCAACCTGAGGCACAGAGCATAGAAAAATAAATCTTGCCCCAAGCCAATCATGTAACAGTAAATGAATGGAGGTACTGCCAGGTGCCAGACTTTTAATCTATTGCCCTGCTCTCTATCCTAGCTATGTGAGAAAGAGACAAAGGGAGGTAGCCAATCTCAACTACAAAGGGCTTCCAAGGCCCAGGTAACTCCTCTCAATTCACTCTATTTTGTCTTGTTTTTTCCCCAAACTGCTCAGACCATTCACAACACTTGCACCATCTTAATACTCGTATAAAAAGTGAACCAGACAGTGTATGGCATGTATGACAGAGGATATCAACAAGGAACAAGAATAAAAGGCAGGATGTGCAAAGAGGCCTCCAAATGCTCTGATCAGGCAAAAGATGCCTATTGGTAGCAGGAAATGTGGCCTGGATCACAAGTAGCCCTTATCTAAAAGGAGTGGATGCACAAAGGTGCTTGTTACAGAAAAATCTGAAACATTCCAACTCATACTGACCCAGCTGTGCCCAGAGAGGGTTATATGGGTGGGATTTTGCCAGCATGTTCACAGACTGGGAGGTGCGCTTCTCAGAAAAGGCCTTGATGGGAGGATGGTCAACTGGCATCACTGTTGGGACCCAAGCCAGGTGATATGTCAGCACTGCGGTCAACAAAGCAGCAAAGAACCTAGGAGAAGAAAAGTAAAAAAGGCATGTCCACAGTAACACCAGCAAAAGAACACCCCATTAAGTGCTTTAACATATTCACATGCACTGGAAAGTACACAAGCTTTTTCTTAAGGAAAGAGAAAAAAGGGAGTGGGGGAAGCTTACTGATTTTTGTTGATCTGTTCTATCAGAAATGTAAATTCTTTAAGAAAACGCTGGCATAGCTGATTCTTTTCCAGGGTGCTGGACATCATATTAAGCCACACAGGCTCTGCAATTCTTGGAACAGAATACAGGTTCCAGATGGTAACTCTGCCCAAAGAAAATTCCCAAAAAATAAGTGTTAACATGCACATTTCAATTCTGCAAATAAAGATAAGTAGTCCCTTTCCTCTTCTGTTGTCCAGATTGTCATTTATTTCCATTGTAAGATCTAGGAGACTAAACAAACTGGAAGAGTAAAACTCTTCCAGGAATTACTAGTGTCCAGAACACTAGTTTAATTCATATTATCACTAAACCAGTATTATTCATATGAGTTACATACTCGACTTCCTTTTTTTGCATTCCTACATGAATTTTATTCAGAGAAACCATTCAGAAATAAGTTTGAGGGGAAGAAGAACCCATTCTATTCATTGCATGGATTCAATTTTACATTCCAAATATTACAGAAACTCCATTCCATTAAAGCCTTCTCTCTCTCGGGCTGACTTTCTTGGCCTTTAACCATTCCTTACTTTCTCAAGTACAGAAAAGAGAGCTTTTGACTGCAACTTCCTTGCCAGTTACATTGTTCAGCGATCTATGGCTAGGAGTAGACACATCTATGTGCCTGAGTACATCAATCCATCTGACTGTACTGGCATCAGCAGAAGCCAGCTCTTGATGAGATGTTTAGACTTTACCTGACAATCTCAGGAACACATGAATGCAACAGAACTGCTTTCATTCTCATTTGGAAAATGGCTGAGCTGGTTTTGCTAAAGTTTTCTGAAAACATCTACCCAATAACCAATGCTGAAAATTCATTCACGCTAACTTCACGACCGTCTAAAATACAAGACCTTACATTCAGTTGCTTATAACTGAAAGTGACAAACATCTTTCATGGGGCATGAAAAGTGCTCTCCTTGTAATTCAGAATTCCATCAACTCACCTGAATTCTCCCAGGGCATCCATGACACGGCTGATATAAACCTGCACTCTCTGGCTGGATTCTGCTATTTTTCTACATGAGATCATGGCCTTGATTAAGAGTTAAAGACACAAAACAGCTGCTTAAAGGATTCATCTTTTTAAACTTCATTAACATGTCAAAAAAACTAAGATCTAGCCCCAGTCCTATACAGCCACTCAGGACAGCAACAATGTCAACCTCCCTCCACCTCATAAGAGACCAATCCCCAATACTGGACAAGGGGAGAGAAGAGAAAATTTCTGAGAGTAGGAAGATAGCAACAAATGTTTTTTTGCCTCTCTTTTAGACACTGCATGAAAGGATAGAGAACCATAATTTCCACAGTCTCTAGGGAGTCAAGAAAACCTCAGAGTGAAATACGGCAAGAAGGAAAGAAAAATCACCCATAGCAAAAAACTCTCCATTCTAATTCTGTCTAGAAAAGAAACTGCACCTCTTTCAGCAAATGCTGATTTCCTACACTGGGCTCAAGCTCAAGACTGCATGTGTAAGGAGGGAGGCAAGCTTGAAACCACGCACCTTCTCCCACTCTTCATCTATCAGATTCTAGAATACCTCATTCTGATTGACATTTTTCCACATTATGCCAAATTAGAATTCTGTACCTTTTCTATTGCATATTTCAGCTTGTTCATGTGAGACTCAAAAAGAGGAAAGTGAGAGAAAAAAAAATCCTGGAAGTTTCTCTGTGCTTCTTCTTTTTCAGGCAGAGAAAAGATTATGCTGATTGCAATTTTCTTCCTCCGAACCATTGCGGGATTGGAGCTGCAGCTTTCATCAGCCATACTAAACATTTCTTCAGTGGACCTGCAAGACAGATTTGTTAGGACAGTTGCTTGTGTACTGAGAGATACAGATTCAGCTTCTATCCATAGATCTCTATATAGTAGAAGGTAATTAATTTGTAGGACTCCTTCAACTGACTACATAAGGCTTTGCTGTCAATATGTTTCCGAAGAGAAGAGACCTGACATCCTGATGGATAAGTCCTGTGCTTGTTCAAATAGGAAGATGACAATTCCTAGAGAAGCCTGGTGTGAACACTTTCCTCTGAAACAGAACTATTAGATTCCCTCCTGGATTTATCTTTTAAGGAGATGAAGAAAAGGGAACAGATACATCACACAAAATCATAACTAAAAAAGCTCAAAGATAGCTTTAGAGCTGTGAACTGCATCCAGCAGTTGAGCTACTCTCTAGGTGCTCAGCAGCCTATCTATGATGCTCTTGAGTCTGGACTGTTGCTCATGAAGGAAGTTGGGAAACATATAACCTATACTACCTATACTGTTCTGGCATCTTAAGATGAATGGTTGCACTTAATCATACAAAATAAAACTTCCTACTTTAACTGAAGACAAAATGTCATCACTTAGTAGTAATTACAGTGAAAACACAAACTTTAGGCTTACAAATACATGTTTGCCCAGCTCAAAGTTGTGTGGACTTCAGCTCAGATAGATTTGTTTTCTGTTTAAAATTATAAAAAAATACCAGAAAGAAAAAACCCATTCACTCAGTGGCTATTTTACAACCATTATTATTTCCCCAAGTTCTGTTTATTTCCTTGATAGTTCTGACACATTTCTTTCAACAATATAATCTCTTTTCAATATTACACATGGGTTGCTACTAGGATCAATACTGCTCAATATTTTGATTATCAGCCTGGCCTGTGGATCAAAACACACCTTCAGTGAGTTTGCAGATAATGTCAAATGAAGGCAAAATGGTCAATCAAGGCAGCATGCAGAGAGGCTGTGGAATCTCCATCCTCGGAGATTTTCAAGACTCAATGAAGAGTCAAGTTCCACAGCCACCTGATGTAAATTCTGAGCCACTGCTTTGCAAAGGTAACTGATCTGGATGATATCCACAAGTCTCAGTCCAGCATCAGTTTTACATTGTTTACACAAAATGGTGGCAATTCCCTCACCCTGCTCTTCTATAAATACTACCCCTGCAGTGATACATAGTGATACTGCAGGATTTACAATTTTTTTTTCTTGCCTAAAGAGTCTTGATCAATTTTGTTGAAAAAAGACCTTTTATATACATAAAATATATATACATAAATAAGTAAAACAATATGAACAAAATGTCTGTTGGAAGGAACTTCAACTGAATAATGGGTTTTAATCTACTGAGAAATTACAGGAGAAAAGGGTAAAAAAGACCAAAAAAGCCATGGAGACATTCTGAGTAGCAGCTCATCTGGAAATAGCTTGGGTTTAGAGTTTCTTTTAAATTAAGACTGTAATACCAGTGAGTGGTAATTAAAAGTTTGAAGTCTTTTCATATCAGAATTATCTTGAAATGGAGTCTGTAGTATTTATAGAACATTATGAAGCAATTAACAAAAGGAAAGACTCAGGGATAAGCATTCATTCTTAGTCCATTCTAAAAATAAATGGTTTACAATTTAATTGGTTTGAAAAAGTTAAATATACAACAAAATCTCATCACAGAGGTATGAGTCTATGAACACAGGATAAAACACACAATTAAACCCCAGCAAAAAGCAGCTTGTGGGAAAACAGAGTTCAAGACAAAAATATAACCTCATCTGAACTTCAGGAACTTGCATACAGAGACAGAAATTCCCAAGGAAGTCAGGAAAGGATGGTCAGTCAGCATCCAAGAAACATCACAAGCTTTTGTACTGCTTCCCAGGAACAGAAATTGAGGAATTTTGGTCTAAGAGAGAAGCCTTTTCAACAAAATTGCTAATCTAGCTTGCCTGCCAATTGACTATGTGGAGTTCCAACTCAACCTCTCAATTCCTTTGAGCAATTGGCCTAAAACATCAGTCCCAGAGATGGTAGAATCTTGCCTGAAACAACCTGGGGTGCAAACTCTGCAGCACTGAAGTATTCAACCAGAAGCTTACTGTTGTTTTCTGGTTACTTGCTATAGAATCTGAAGAGGCTTTTTGGCTTAGAAAGAGTCCCAATTCAAGAACAGTTCTAGACAGTGAAAACAGTGCGCTGTTTCCAGTACCTTTCCCCAGCACAGGTACTCCAGTGTGGAAAAAAAAACAACCCTGCTCCTGACAGAAAATGAGCAGCCCAAAGAGGCTACTTTCCTCTAAACAATTTGTTACCTTTCGGAACACTTTGCACAAATTTGTATTTGTGAAAATCTGGCTACTTAAACTGGGCTGAAATTATCTTATTTATCCCAGATGTTTTAACCTTTTTTACACAGGCTGCTCTCAGCCTTATTTCTTTAGGAAACTAGATTAAAAAGTACTTCAGTTTACTCAAAGTTTATTCTCAACTGCAAGTGGGATTTAGAAAGTATGACTGCTAGATTAGTACCATGGTACAATTCTTCATGTTAAAAATGATTCACTAAGAATATCTAGAAAAAAGCAGCAAGTGTTGACACTAGGGAAAAAAGTCTTTTCAAATGAGGTTGAATTTTTTTTTTTTTACTGACTACATATTTTAACTGGCAGCTTTTATGCTTCTCTTAACTGAAAAGGGAGAGAGGCCATATAGCATCAATTTCTTGTAGGTCTCCACTAATTCCATGCTGTCTCTGGGTACAGGTGGATGAGTACAGAGAGGATAATCAAGAACCACTTGCTGTTTTGCAAATGACAAGGGAAGAATTTGCTTATTAGCTATGAAAAGTCTGCTGCATTCCATGCTTTGTTATGCCACTGAGCTACAAAAGCTAATAAAATTCCAAAACAGAAGCCAAGCTTTTTGATCACAGCTTTTTTTTTCTTCCTGTTTTGGCAGAAGTCACATCAGGAACATCCTGTACCAGCCAAGAGAGTTGTCATGGGCTATTACCCGAAAATTTCACTAACTGCTCACTAGTCAGACTTCATTTTAGTATCAAGTCATTATGGCAGCAGTGCTGTTACAGTCCCTTTAATCTCAACAGGATGCTCTGCTCCTTCAGAAACAGTTCAATTTATTTTTCACAATATGGCTTTATACACAGCCTATACATTCACACCATATTAATACACAGCCTATGTATTCAATAAAAATAATTATATTCCAAATTGGGCTTTGAAGTTCACATTCAGCCAAAACTTCATGTTTTTTTTTATATTGGCAACCTTATGTAACATGCACAGAAGACAGACTGAGTCGAGAACATTTAATAACAGGATTTGTACTTTTAAAGAAAAAAGGCTTAAGCTCTGTTTAGCTTATATTACTGCCCAACAGTTGTTGTAAGAAGAAAGGTGCTACACTCACCACCTTGGAATAATTCCATTCTCTAAACTGGTTGTCTGGCTTCGGAGCCAGCGACGTTGGTAGCTGCTAGAAGATGATGATGAAGAGCTTGGAGATGGAAAAGGAGTAACCAGAAGACTGCTCAGAGATGCTATGAAAGAAGCAAGAAACCCCACATACAATGAATCACAGAGTGCTGGTTAAATCTTTTTCTTCATACTCAAACAATAATTCTCACAAATATTTCTCTTGCTTGCTGATCTTTTTCACACAAGTCACTTGCAACAGGAGAGAATTATTCTAAATAAATCTTGCTGCTTGAGGACATGCATTTGATATAAAGTAGGAGATCGTCCCTACTAAAACATACTAAAATGTATCTTATTAAAAGTGTTCTCTCCCAAGAGTTGTTGCACTCCTATTGCAATAGACAGGACAACTTCTGGTCTTCATTTTCCTATTCAGTGTAAAAAACAATTTCTCTTTATTTGCTCTAGTAAAGGCTCCAACCAGTTTTTCCTCCAAATTATAAATTGGTTAAGAACCCAGAACATCGTGGCTGTAAACAAAGAATATAATTACAAATATTTCTGCATGAAGGCTCAGGGCAAATGCAGAAGGCAAACCACCTAGCAGATAAAAACAATTATGGATTTACAGGTCACGAAGTGTATATATTACAGGTGAATCACTGCAGTAAAAAATTGTAACAATTACAAAAGCAGGCAAACAAGATAGACAGCAGATACCTGACCGAGCAATGCCGCTGTCTCTGTCCTCATTTTGTCCTCTGCTAGGCATATCAACGGGTGTGCTGTGTGCTAAAACAAACAGAGCAGATCAATAGAAAATATTACATAATTCACCACACTATTTGTCCACATGTTAAAAAAAAAACATTTAAGTTTAAAGGTCATAGACCAAAAAAATGACATCCCTTACTGTTGCTCAAATTCAGTACGGTGGGAAGAGAGGTGGCAGCAAACAGTAGCCTATGCTGAGTATCATGTTACTATAGGAAGGTTATTTGCCTCAGTGTAAATGTAAAAACATCTCTAATGAGCTTAAGAATATGAATACAGTCTGCATTATCAGGAATCAGATACACTTTTAAAGTGAGGGCTGGTGGTACCCTCATCTGTCACTCTGGATAAACTCTGAGTGTGCAAGATCATCCTTTAACACAGCTTAAGATCATAATGAAATAGTCTTGCACAAGGTTCATTAAAAGTTTCTGTTTCACTTGCCGAGCTGAGATTTACTGTCCACAAAGCCTCACAGTAAGGAACATTCAGCCTACGTCACATTACATCGAAGTGTTAGTAGTGCAGAGTTACTCAAATTGTAAAACATGCAAGATTTGCAAAGGCTGTGAAGAAACTGCTTTGGTATTTCAGTTCACATTTTCACAATTAATTTTGAGGTTTACCCACCTGCATGGATCATCATTCTGCCTGTAAAAGGAGACTTTATGCAGCTTCAAGTTTTGAGAATTAAAGAAATTGATATTGCTTAAGAAAAGACCCTTGAAGCCCCACAGACAAGAATTTTGAACGTCTGCCATCAAATTAAAAAGTAGCAAGAGATAGAAGAAAAAGCTGTACACCAGCAAGACACCTGCATGTTAGCAAGAAACCAGCAATAAACCAGGAAACATAAGTTCTCTAAGAAACAGAAGGGCTAATTCATCTTTAAAAACATTGCATAAAAATATCTTTAAAATTAAACACAGTAATTTAGCATTTTTTTCAGAAGACATACTTTTGTATAAGTATATGCCAAATACACCTGTTGTCAATATTTTAGCCCTCTGTTTCTAGAGACTAATTATGCATATCCTGCAAAGATTCAGAAGGAGCTGGATTTGTGTGTGCATATGGATGGATCACACTGTGCCTGGCATTCCGCACAAACCTGCAAAGAAAGAAGCACTGCGGATGAGCCGGAGGGGGCCTCCTTCAGACACACCCTGCAGCAGTTTGCTGCTACACAGCTGTAACACACCTAGGAAACAAAAGCAACGCAGAGAAAATGGAAAAAAAAATGAAAACAAAACAAACAAACAAACACACTCGAGGAGGTGATGTACTGGGAAAAAAAGCCAAAACTGAATGAACAGATGGCCTCGTGTTGTCAGAAACATATAGAACCTGGAAATATTTACCTAAATTACTTCCACTGCGACAGGTTCCCAAACCATTCTGATTGGAGCTCAGCTTTCCCAGGCTGGGATCTTGGTTGATGTATTCAAAGCTATCTTGCAAGCTAAAATAGGGGGAAAAGCCAGTGTTCCTTGAGAATTTGATCAATAGGTATTAATATTAACTTAAGAAATAGGTTCATTTTTTAAAAAAGAAAGCTGAACATTAAAACCAAATTGAAGCACAAGTAGGTTTCTTAAACTGGAAGGAAATAGGTATTTATTTTTTATATTTGAATTATTGAAAGCTTCTCTATATGACATTTTGGGATTCCGTTTATTCATATTTGCCCATTTTGGGGAGGAGGTGCAACAGAACAGCATGCTAGTTGAAGGAAACAGAAATGGGATACAGGGACAAAGCAATCCCAACATACCCCTTCCTCACCCTTCAGACAGCAGGAAGAGATGGAGGCTTTGATTGACCAGAGCACCTAACCTCTGAACTTTATTGCATGTCCTGGACAAATTAGGAAGCGAAAACTTGGAGATTTTTTTTTTTTTTTTAATGAAAAACTTGTCTGGCATAACTAGGATCTATTAAGAGAATTCTTTTCCACAGCTCCCTTCTCAATTTTCTACTAGAACTACAAAAGGACAAAGACAGACAACTGCACTGGCTGGGAAGGGAAAAAAATTATATATAAAAAAAGATGTTCTTACTTATTGTTGCTTCCACTGAAGCTTCCTACCCTGGCTGAGAAGACTTTACTTATCATCAGCTGTGGGGGAGAGCTGAAAGGATAAACAGTCATTTCAGTGAGTCATCAATTCCAAGTGCCTGACAAGACAGTGCATCAGAGAAAAGGACACTCACCGTATGTAGTGAATTTTCAAGGTGGAGCCTTTGTAACTCATTGCCACTGAGCCAAACATCATTTCTCCCAGCATATTCACATCGGAGGCTGGTCTGGTGTACTACACAGACAAGATGGGAACAGCAAAGTCAAAAATAACTTGGCATACTATTTCAACTTAACGTAGTGCCACAGCGATGCATTCAGAATGGAGAATACAAAGAATTTCATCTTTTCCATGCAGAGTAAGATCAGTGTGCACAGAGTGTGGGTTGAACAGGTACAGCAGAAAGATATCCTGCATTTTGCTCACTAGATGAGCAGTGCTACCCTTGTTCCAGGGGGACCTCCAAAGGTAAGAGAGAAAATAAGATCTACTGCATTTCCAAAGAAATAGCCATGTCCACCAACATTCCCATACAACAGTGTGCTAGATAAAAGTTGTAATTGTGAACAGGACTTGGATTCTGTGGTCTGGATCCCCAACAAATAAACTGCCTTCCTTATTCAAATGAGTAAATTCACCTTCCTTGCCCTTGTAGAAAGCTTCTTTGAAACACTTTTTTTTGGAAAATGATTTGTCATTATACTTTGAAATGCAGTCTTCAGATCAATTGTTTATTTTGTTTCAAATGTGGATCATCAATACAAAGACAAATTAGTTAATGCTGAAGAAAATCACCTTCCAGTTAAATATAATTATTTTCTTGTCCCACCTTAACCTATACATGCCTCAAATTTCATTTTTCTAGGTGAAATGCTAACGCTTTTTTAATAAAGAGCCAGAGTAAAATTTAATGTTATAGTAGGACAGACTAAGGGGACTTAATATACCATATTCAACAGCTTCTTCAGAACTGACCTGAACCATAAGCAGACATGAACAGAACAGTACAGTGCTTCTTACAACCTTCTTATGACAAAATGCTATTAGATATATTTCACAATGCCTTGAAAGACAAGACCAAGATAGACCAAAAGGTTAAGATGCACCCACACATGTTTTTATTCTACAAAACTCTAGGGACAGAGTAGATATCGCAAGGTTCAGATCAAGCTGTCATGTACTAGGAGCCAAAGTCATTCAATGCATTTAAGTGAAGGCTTTAATAAACTAATTTCTTCAGTAAAATGGAAAATCAAAAGTAACAAAGAAACAAATACTACCTGATACTTCGGTATCTGTTCTTTGATATTTTGCATACAGCTTATAGAGGGACTATGGGAAGAAACACTGTTGCTCCCATTGCTTGCTTGGCAGCTCTTGGCAGAAGTCTTTACCGAAGCCTCATCTGCCGTTTTCTATGTCAAAACAGAACAATGTGATAAAAACCATTTAGAAAAATCTGAGAACTCTCATCTCTAAGCATATCATGGCAAGAATCTTCTTTAAACTACAGGAAAGCAACAGGAATAAAGAATACTCTTATTTCCTTCAAAAAATACGTAGAAGTTTTAAAATATTTTTTTAAATGCCTGCATCTGGGCAAGTGAAGAACTGCTCTCACATTCACACTGTCTGATAGGTTTTCATAGTATCACATACAATCAGAGTAATTAGTCACTTTCACAGGAAGATCATTCCCAATTGTTATGAATTACCCTTTGTAACATCTGATGAAATTTATGTAAACAAAATTTCAGCTTATGAGTTTCTTACAAACCAATTTCTGTAATCATTTGCACAATTAATCACTCAAATTGTATATAACTTTTGCTCCCCAAATGATTAATGTATTTCTAAAACAGGAGAGCAGCCAGCAAAAACTAGGGATGAATAATCCATCATTTGGTGGAATTAACACGGTAAAGACAAACAATGTATTTGAATATATGATGTAAATAAGCTTTACTGTATTTCAGAAAAAACACACAGTATACAAACATATACTTCCTTGACTTTAATTTAAACAGGACTGAGTTTGAATCTGATAGGTTTTTAATTTGAAATGAATCAAGTTTTAGTTTTGCTCTTTGATAACAGCCAAACAGTCAAAATCATTTTTAACATCTACATGTTTGCATGGCATTCAAAGTACTTTGGCTGTTTTAAAAGGGAACCTAGATAATGTCTGGCTAGAAAACAGATTATAGCCTGTATCATGTGTTATGAGGGAGGTTATAATCTGTTTTATGTCAGTGTTGCATAGAGAGTTTCTGATAGGACATTTTGTAGTTAACTTTTAGCTGAAGTATTCAAGCAAGTGGAATAACTTAAGTATTTAAATGAAGGCAGAAACGTATTTTTTTGCTAAGATGCTGTTTCTTTTAAAACAACTTTAAGATACAAATGAATGACCTTATTTTGGGAGGGGGGTGGGGGAAGAGAGGAAGCAAGATTAACAGCTAGTATGACCCATTTACGCTCTTAAGTAGATGATCAGACATCAGCTGATGATGCTCAGCAGTCTTACTGATTCAGCACAATGGCATATTTACAGTGTGACTGAAATAAAGATTGTTGCTTTTTAAGCATCTCCATAAGTAAGTTCTACAAGTTGTGACTGCTCTTATACAGGAATATATATATAGCTCTGCAATAAACCATTTAGAAACCTGCTGTTTCTAAAAAACCTTCAAAACAAGCAAAAAATTGAAATAATTCAAAGTAAAAGAGAAACATAGAGGCAGTAGAAAAAAAACAAGCAAAACTACCACAAAACAGAAAACACCATTGGTTTACTGATCTTAAAATGATTTAAGTTTATTGAAAGCTTTACTCCACAATTTGTGTGCTTGGAGAGAAGTAAAAAGAACTTGCATCTTGACAGCATCTGCTCTTGCTTCTATGTGTCACCAAAACCTACATGGCCATATATATCACCATGTGTCACGCTTACACAATACAACGTGGTTAGCCAGTGAAGTTGTTTTAATCCACATAAAGACAACAGCTTTACTAATCCAAACCCTAAAGGAAAAAAAGCACCTTTAGACACATGGTGGACATCACTGAAATGGATTGCATAGCCAGGGCTAACAACAAAAAATAAACCCAGTCAATATTAGAAAGGCTGAAGAAATACTTAGTTTAAAAGGGAAACAGATTTCTCTGCCTGAGAGCAAATCTGGATTAAGTTATATTTGAATACCATATTTATATTATAAATACCAAATATGTTCATAGGCTTGTTGTAATCTAACACATGCTAGTTGCAGCTATCACAGTGAAAGATCACAAGATAAAGCAGTTGACACTGTCCTATTAAAATAACTGCTTTTGGAAAGGAAAACAAATGAGCAGTAGGACAACAGCAAAATTAACATTTCATACCTGAACCACAGCTTCATCAATTTTGCGGACTGCTTTGGAATCAAATAAGACCTGTCTGCCTCTCCTCTCACAGTCTTGATAAACTATCAGGCGGATTTCATTCAAGTCAAACTCCGAAGAGGACCAGCTACAGATTAGAAACACAAGATGTTAAAACAGTGTTTACCTTGCACGTTCTTTTAAGTGAAGAAATGGGTATTAGGCAAAGACATATTTTACTTGGCATTTACAGAATCCAGGGTGCAAATCACACAGCTCCAAGCAAAAAGGAACTCCAAAGGAGTGTCAAAGCTCAGTGACAGCAGGCACAGCCAGACCAATTTTCATCCAATCTTTTTGCAAAATTTTCCAGAAGGAGAACATGAAATTTTGTCTCATCAATTTGCTCCTTAACTACTATTATTTTCTTCTCCGTACACAGCCTAAATCATCCTTATTATAAAGTAAGCATGCTATTTTACGCAATACTCCCAGTGGCAATAAAACACAATGGATTACCATCCTCTCTACTGCAGCCTTTCAAACGCACAAGGCTTACACCCTCTCTCTTCCTTCTCTAAGCAACACAAACCTAATTCCTTTTGACCTATTCCTGACAATGTAAGTTAAGATTTTCCCAAAGTTTAAATCTTGCAACAGAAACCTTGCAACATGTTCCATTCTTTCTCTCGCCCTTTTCTGAGACATTTCAGGGGTTACAGAGCAGCCATCAATTACTGAGACTTGATCTCCAGCTACAATGAAAATAATTTGGTACATGTAACCAAGATACCTGAACTTCAACCCGAGGCAAAACAATTCTTTCAAGCCAGAATCTGCCCATTCTCCAGAGATACAAAATGGCACACAACCTGCCTCACTGTACTACCACAGGGGCTGAGGAGCCAAACTGATCATCATAGTAATGACAAGAAACTTCATTTCCTAATTCCAAAAGGAGTCAGTCTGCACATCAGAGCATGGAGATTTGCTTGGCCTCACCTTCAGCCACAGAAAAAACTTTTCAGATTATGTAGCTGACAAGCTGAAATCAATGGAAAAAACCTACTACTGCATAAAGCAGTGCCACAGAGCAGTGATGCTCTGTCACACTGCCCCAGCCCTGACCTGGATGGACTGCACCTGGGGGGTGAGAGTACAACTGTTATTAATAGTTGTTGGTTTAACAAACTGCATTACAGACTTCAGTCAAGGCCACACTGATCTTCCACCCAAAAGGAGGTTTCATTTAGGAATTTCCCCAGACTGTGCTTTACAGAAATGGAAGGTAGATAATTGAGAGAAGTGCATAAAACCCCTACACAGATGAAAGACTGGAATTTATTAAACTTTCTCTTTTATTTCATGCTCTATCAACATCCATAAATCAATAGTGAGGCAAACACTAGCAAATCCTGCTATAGTCAAGATAACTGCTTTAGAAGTACACTTGCAGACTAGTGATTTTAAAATAATTTTAAGTAAAGCCGTCTTAATTTCTTCTTTGTGCTCTTTCTACATAGCTAAAAAAAAAAAAAAAAACAAAAAAAAAAAAAAAAAAAAAAAAAAAAAAAAAAAAAAAAAAAAAAAAAAAA
>VYXF01010429.1:608298-628967 GCA_013397295.1 Polioptila caerulea | reverse complement strand
AAAAGAAAAGCCCAAATCTTTTTCAAAGCTGAAAGATCAACAGTCAAAATCCTATTTTTAAATATCTTGGGACAGAATAAGCCAGACACTATCTCCACTGTAAAGTATTCTGATGAAAGTATGCTGTGTGTACATCATGGAAGGATGCTAAAGGCTGTTTTGTCATCCACAGTGAGGAAACTTATTGATGTGTATGTAACATGTTGCCTCCAGAACTGCCAAGAACACCAGGCAGATTTCTTTTCGAGCCTTCCCTTTCAAAGGCAGTCAAAGCATTACATTAACCTGCATGAGACCAGACCTGATACCATTGTTGATAGTTGCCCAACAAAGATCCTACACACCTTGCTTACACAGAGAGCTGCAACTACACCATCTGCTTAAGAAGTCTGTTACTAGTTTCTCAGCCCACTGCCTGTGCAATACTATTACAAAATCCAGTTGTACTGAATGCAAGAGAAGTCAGAGCCATCAATACACTTCATCCTAGTCTGCCACATGAATCTGATACTCTTTAGCAGCAGATATCCCAATATCTCTTCAGTTACATAGCTATCTATTTATTTACTTGCTGAAACAGACAACCTCAAGTAACTATGCTGCTTTCTTAAATAGGCTGCAGGTCTTTCCTTCCTTTAACAACAAAGAAAAGGTACATCTCTAAGGCTTTAGCTTAAATTCTATGCAAGAGCAAAGCCTTATTAATCTCCATGACTGGCACAGCAGCATGCATACTTCAGACCACAGGCTTCCACATCTAAACTGAGAAAGACTCATTTCAGACAGAGATTGAGCCAACCTAGCCCTGCCATCTGCCCACTGATGCAGGGTTGTATGCAGGCTGGGCTGCATGAATTCAGGTTTCCTTATGAACAAATTAACTCCTTCATTATGCACTAAAAGCAAACCTCATGTTCTTCATGCAGTGCTGACTTCTGTGTAAGACATGAACTGGATTTCATGATAAAGCAGAAGCCAATGTAACAGCCTCTTCCACACAACATGCTAGAACTGAAGATTGTTTGTAGTTCTGACAGATTGCAGCAGACAGTAGTTCTCTAGTACCAGACAGCAACAAGCTAAGGAATTACATAAAATATATCATACCGAGCTTTATGTGACTAATAAACCAAATCTAGGGAAATAATTTCAGATAATGCTTCTTATAGTTCTAACCAAATATCAAACTTGTGTTTTAATGACGCCATTGCTTACAGATGCAGTTCCTACAGCAGACCTACCCATTACAGGAGAGCTCCTAATTTGATAACACCAAGCATAATCTATAGGCAATTTATACAGGCATACAAGTCCATGTAGTCTCCTTACTTCCACACAGAATCCAGCAGCAGGCCCAAGACCAGTCAGATGTCTGGGATGTTTATGCCCATCACAAAAGTTGCTGAGCACTGCTTACAGTACTTTCACCCTTTATTGTTTAAGTGAGGTTATGTAACACAAAGCCCCAAAACAGGGACAGCAGGAGTATTCAATCATCTCCTAAAAGCAGAGAGTTGAAGAATACAGACGGTATGCAGACTCGTTGGTCAGCTCTGTTCTCACATGTGTAAAAACCAAAACCCCAAAATGTTACTTCCTTATCTCTCTATCAGCTTCTTGCTTATTTAGCAATGCTAGGTCCTGTATATTCTTAAAAAATCGGCTGAATTAGCCAAATCAATATGATCTTGTGTATATGTTCGCATTTCAGGTTAAACGTGGCTATTCTGACTGAACACCTTTTCTTATTTGACCACTAAAGTAAGAGCCTCACATATCCTTTCACCCTGTTTGTAACTATGTGATCCTTCCTGTTACTCATGTCTGCTCTGGTAACTGTTGGACCCTTCCGTAAACCAAACTCTCCGCAGCAACAGAAGTCTGTCCAAGCACATGAAAGTGGATCAGAGGCACGGTTGGAGAAAGGAAGTAGAAGGCAGTGGAACCTCCACCTCTTGGTGGCAGCATGACTTACACTAACTCACTTTGTCCATGGAACTATATAGTTTTAGGAAAGGGCACAAAGAAAACGTTCCCAATACATTCCAAGTAAGTATTGAGGCTCGTTGGGATGTTAATTGAGTTTTCCTGTTCCCAAGTCAGTTCTCTGTCTGCTTAGTGACCCCCTAAGGGGAGCCAGTTCCAAAGGGCCTTGAAAGGCCAAGGGCAGAACAAGGGAAAAAGGACAAGAGCATGATGCCAAAAATAAAGGAAGAAGTGGCTCCTTCAACACCATCAGTCTATTTGAGCAGGTCAGCTTACCTAGTCTCACCTGTATCTTTATTGTATGTGGAAGATGCTAGAACTAATAAATATCTTTAAGTCAAAATAAAGAAACCAAATCAAGCTGTCAGTGTTCATACGACAGTAGAATCAGGTCCACTAGAGATACTAAAATGCTATGGATTTTTTTTTATTTTTTTGAAAGAAAGTCACAAGTTTGGAATAGTTGACATATCTTAAAAAGTGTAGTTCCCAGAGAAGCTTAAGCTTGCTTTATTTTCTCCTACATGTGCATATAAGCTGCTTTCCTTTGGTTTGTTCAACATTTCTTCAATTAGAGTTATGAAACATGGAGGCAAGATCTCTCTTTCTTAGGGAAAAACAGACTTGTTTGCTCCTGGAAAAAATTCACAAAAAATTTGCCTCATTCTGCCCTGAATAAATACTTTCAGTTAATATAGATCTACAAACTCTAATGTTTATAAAGAAGGCTTTTGTTTCACCTTTATGAGGATCATCATGCATGCAATAACTGAAGAGCGACCTATTCATTTATACTCAAAAACTACTTCAGTTGACCTTAAACTGTTTTTGAAAGTGACTAACCACTCACTCCCTCAAGTGCAATATCTACAGGCTAGAGAAACAGACTGAAACATCTCTGTATATTTATCTATATTTTTCTGCTTCTTAGACCAGCAATCCTGGATGTAGAATGCTAATTCTAACACCCTTGGATGCTAGAACTTGGAAAAAGCCACCTGGAACTGTATTTTCAACACGTCTACATAGCTATAGAGAGTTAGACACTGGAGATGTGCTGGCACATGTCTGAAAAGGACAACACAAAAGTTAAATAAACACTATTCCCACTTCAGATTACTCTGATGCAATGCTCGAATTAGAGGTAATTTACAAGTAAAGCAGAGGGTTCCCCTCTCTGTTCTTCCCCCACTTCACAGCACTCTCTCTGTGCATTGTTAATACTTGACCCACTAACATAGGAGGTAGCAAAAAAAGTAAAAGAGGGGAAACCAATTAGTAAACTAGAAAGAGAAGGTAAGATTATTTAACCTTAATTGAAAAGAAAGGCAATTACCCTTTATGCCTCAGTTTGCATATACATATATCTTACACATCGGAGTCAAGAATGTCAGTTCAGTTTCAAACGGGAAAGACTTTTCAGAGTTTCAGTCAGCATCATCATGAACAAGCCTTTAACAGAACTTTTTCAATTATTTACAAAATAGCCATGATTATAAATCTAGTGTTACTCTAATGTTACATAAAAATGTCCTTTCTTTGTCAAAAATCAAATACATCAAAAAAGTTACATGCATACCTGTTTTGCAGCAGTCTAGTCACTTTGTTCGCACAGCTGACACTTTCGTCTCTCAAAGACCTTCTAATTGTTTCATCCACTTTGGTACAAGAGAGATTATTTCCAAGTGGTACATCGTTGTTGTTTCTTGCTCTTTCTATTTGTACCCCAGTGCCATTTGCAGTTTTTGGTGTACCCCCACACATTTTCTTAGCTACAAATCCTCTTGTAAAGCTCCCTCAAAGAAACTAAACACCTGCTGAAGAGAAACAGCCTCAAGCAGGTTTCTTCACTATCGATCAACCATTAACGATGGCAATTTACCATCCGCTTTCTTCCCTATAAAGGAATACAGTCTGCTCAATTTCCAATTGGGGGAAAAAAAGGCAAAGCAATCTTCATATATTCTATAAGCCATTAATACAAAAAGACAGCTGTAGCTAATGTACTCCTGCAATTATTCCAGACAGAACAGACATGACTTTCAGGTTTCAGAAGCCATCGTGGACTTGCTCTTGCTGCTGTCAGAGGTTTTCCTACTAAGCCTGGTGCAAAGCTGTAGCAGATACAACAGCTAATATTGACTTTAGCTATGTTTGTTTCCTGGTATGTGATTTAGGTAGCTGGCAATTATGTAGTCACAAGACTGAACCATATGGCCTCTTTAAAAAAAAAAAAGCATAGTTGCTTTTGCAGTGACTCGCCCTTAGTTGCAAGGTTGTTCTAACACTGGCTACAACACCCTGTTAATGGCTCTCATGTGAGCAAGTGTCATCTGACAACCCCTAGCAACCTCATGGAGCTTAGGAGCAAGTAAGAATCTGTCATCATTGCCATATGGTGATCAGTTTAAAAAATCCAACTACCAACACTAAGAAACATACTAGATATTCTGCACTGTAATGCTTTTCTTTCTAAGGACAAATACTTGGACAAGAACTTGACAGTAGTACTTTGAAAAGCTTTTTTAAAAAAGCATTAAGGAAAACAATGAGAAAAGGTTTGTTGCAGACTTCAAGCTACTTGATGAGAATTTATAGTCATATAGTGCCTCTTAAAATAATTCAATGGCAGTACTGATGACAAAAATATCTAATGAAATAGCAACCTAATGAAATTGAGCAAGTCAATTTAAGGTTTTGACCAGAACAAAGGAATCAGATCACAGAATATCATCGAGTCCCACTCCTAGGCCTACAGAGGAGCATTCCCAAGAGTCACACTTATGCCCCAAAGTGTTGTCCAAAGGCTTCTTGAATTCTGTCAGGCTGGTGCTGTCACCACTTCCCTGGGGAGCCTGTTCAAGTGCCCAAACACCCTCTAGGTGAGCAACTTTTTTCTAATAGGCAACCTATACCTCCCTGGCACAGCTTTCAGGTCATTCCCTCAGGTCATGCCACTGGTCACCACAGAGAAGAGGTCAGTGTCTGCCTCTGCTCCTCCCCTCATGAGGAAGCTATAAGTGCAATGAGATCTCCTCTCAGTCTCCTCCAGGCTCAACAAACTCAGTGGCCTCAGCCATTTCTCACATGGCTTCTCCCCAAGGCCCTTCACCATCTTTGTTGCCCTCCTTTGGGCACTCTCTGATAGCTTAAATATCTTTATTGTATTGCAATGATCAAAGCTGCACACAGGATGTTCTTGTTAGGTTCTGGTAATTCTACTGCAGAACAAAGTTCTCTTCCCCATCTATGCTTTCAAAAAAGTTATCCAGATATATCTGCTCGTAATGCACATCTCTCATGAATTATGATGGGTTTTCTCCCCATCAGTAAAATTTTAGACATTTTATAAGATAACAGCCCTACTGCAATTTCCCTTCCAGGTTAAAAAGGGAAAATAACTTGGTTAATGGTCAACCAGATTACAGTAGAGTTAGAAGCAAGATTTCAAAACCCAGTGCTATGTGCTACCTGCTAAACAGCACAGCACCCTGAAAATGATTTTGTAATCACAGTTAACCCCAAACTCAACAAATTGGACTGAAGTGAATTTAAAAACTAGAGCAAGGTTAGGTTGAACAACTTGCTCTGTTGCTGAAGGAAACCTATAGCAAGAAAAAACAGCTCCACTTCAATCCCCAGAGAAGTGACAAGTACCGGCTCACAATTACTCCTCCTCCCAAGTGTGGCAAATAAGTGAAGTCTTTGGCCTGTTCTCAAGTGACTTAAATGATCTAGGAGAGGACAACTCTAGCCCTCACCTCATTGAGGAAGACTACTTTAAACACCACTGTTACCAGTCATCTTTGAAGTGTGAATGAAATAGGTGAAATTACACACTTCAGCTAAGATCAGAAAATCATAGCCTTCATTTATGTACTACCTTTTCCCCAAACAAACCAAAATACTGGAATATTCACCAAACTATCAAATTCACATCAGACATTAGAACAAGGAACTCTTGTAAGCTCACTAAATAGATGTGCTTCACAAAACTACCTCATCTGTAAATGCAATCATCTATAGAATAATATAAATCCCTAAAGTACCTGGGGAATTAACATTGCAAATCCACACAAGTTTCTAAACAACAACAAAATAATACATAAATCCACACATGGAAAACACACAGAGTTCATAAAGTAAATAACACAGAAAATGGAAGAAAGCGTCCTGCTCTGCAGATATAATCTTCTGTGAAGCAGAGTTTATCACTCTTTTTCTAGGCTATGTGACAGCATGTCACCTGCTGTCTTTGTAGGTCATTTCCTGTCCTTCATCTTCACTGCGAGACAATTACCTAAATGATTTCAACCGAACATAACACTTTGGCAAGAAAATTCAGGGTGAGGGAAAGAAGAAATAATATATGTGATGTAGTTAAGGATAATTTTCTGTGTAAGTCTACTTATTAATACTACAGCCGTCTACTAAAACTTAAGCACTGTCTTCAAATCTAAGAGAATATTTTCAGAGACCTCTGCAAGGTTTTATTTTCCAAACAGCTTTCAGAAGCAGCTAGAGAAGCTTCAGAAAAAAAAGTTTGAATCATACCTGATGTTTCAGTGAGCATTTGTTTTTGCAAAACATACACTTAGCACAATTAATATGCAAAAAATGCCTAGACCCAGACATTCAGGATTAGTGTCAAAAAACATGTTTAAAGGTGAGGTAGAATCTCTTTTAGATTGCTTAATGATGATTTTCCTTCTTTTAGTCCATTGAATTGCTTATGTGGAAGACACAGGCTCCTGTCCTCCCTCTTAATTTGAATCATTTACCCTGCATTGCTGCTTCTCTTTCTAAAACCTCAGATATGGAAGAGTTGTGCTGATGCCACACCACATTCCTTTTCCACAATGACTTAAAGTAGTCCTAATATGGCAAAGCTCTATTAACCTCAGATGAACTACCTTGTTCAAGCATGATACATAGTTACTAGTTTCACACAAGTTAGGCGGGATACATTGCAGATTAGTCACGCAACAAGTGAAGAAAGGTATTATTTGGAGGACTGTGCTCTCTCAGGACAGATTTTCCTGAAGAAAGAGTTCAGGTGAAGAAAAATAAAGTTCTCCATATGAAATCACTGTACAGAAGGGTCACCTTTTTTTTAGGATAACTCTATGTGTTCGTCTATGAAATCCAAAACAATATTGGATATATCTGTTCACTGAAAACTAGAATTCCACAGATTCCCAGCTTAGGAAAGGACAATATACTGGATTTTTGTAAGGCTGGAAGCACTTTTTCATCATCTTTGTTGCTACAAAGCAAAATCATCACAGGCATGCACAAAAAAATTGACAACACACATACTGCTGATAGAGGTTAACAAACAGATCTACACAAGCTGGAGTCATCATAAAGTGCACACGCCTTCCACAAACACAAAGAGCAGCCCATTAAACGAGTGTGTCACAATTCAGCTTCTCTAAGTTATCAGGAATCACTGTTCACTGGCTTATCTACCAGTCTGAAGTTTGGGAGCTAGCTTTCATAGAGTACTCAGTAATAAAGTAGAAATAAAAAAATAAAACCCACAGAACAAAACCCTACTCAAAGAAAACACCCAGCAAGAACATTGTTTGAAGTAGGACCACAAATAGCACAAAGAGTTCTCAGTTGCTAGCTCCAGAAGTGGAATTCCTCATTAGCAAAGAGAAGAGTTAAAGGCTTGTAATTGCATGGAAAAAAGGCACACATTTAATTGTGTTTTACCATTAAGAAGTGTGGGTTTTGTTAAACTAGGTCTTTAAACAAAGAAAGGTAAAGTCTGCAGTAAGGTTAGCACCCTAGGTTCATCACCTAGTTCTTTCCTCCATACAGAAAGTTGTGCTTAGTCTTAACTTTCCCCTTTCCATCCCACTTTCTGCAGTCATCTCCACCACTTCTAAGAGTCAGGAGAGCTCAGCTGACCCAGAGCAACTCAAGTATTTTGCAGAAGCCGTTTCATAGTGATGATCTATTCCAGAGAACTGAAAATTTGCTTGTAATTTAACGCTCTCTAGGATTTGACTCTGCTTCTTTCCCTGTTTATTTTTGCAAGGCACCTGCAATAGCCAGCTTCCAGCTTTCACTGGAGCCAAGCAGCAGCGGCCATCCGGGAGCGAGCGGCGCTGGCTGCGCGGCCGGGCCACCCCACCTCCTCCGGCACGCAGCGCTGGCTCCCAGCTAATGCATCATTCCCGTGTCACTTGTTCCAGCGGCGCCATGTGACTGGGCCAGCGGCCAGGAACACAGCTACTAAATACAGACACTGCCAAGGCACGTCTGGGAACTGCCTCTGCCAGAAAATGAGATTAAGAGAAATCTTTTATCCTGCCTCTGCCTTTCCCCACCTTCTCTTCAACACAAGCAAGAACTACATATTGTACATCTGAGGGGGAATTTTGAGCAACAATGCAAGGCAGAATCTGGTATTTATAACACTGGACTAGCTCTTACTCTGTTGAAATGCTGTATGAAAGTACTGACAGATCTCAAACCTTAGTATCTCCTAAATAAGTGAGCCAAGACAGACATCACCACACCTTAGAGCTGGTATCCTGAGGCATGGGTTTGGTTGCCTGCTCTTTCCTGTTCCTTCTCCCTCCTCTATAAAGCCCTATATTCCATATTTTATTCTTTTTATTCAAGTCTGTATACTATTTTCAATCTCTGTTCACAGGATTAATTTTAGAATACGAAAAAAATACTAAAAAAAAATGTTATTTATTGGACACAAGTAAATACATAGATACAAAGAGATGAACAATGCCTGGTGTTGAACATTGCCCCCAATTTTTTTCAAGCTAAATGAATTTTTTTTCCTGCTATAACACACACAAACACCTTCACTCAAAGTAGCTAAAAACACCCGCATGTTAAACAGCATCCATTTCTTTACAAATTTCCTCCACTTCTACTATGAAAAGGCTACATTCACAAGAGGGCTTTGTGAACTGCAGAGGATGTGGCACTTTCTCAAGCTTTACAGACAGAAGTTTAGGGTACTCTCTCCAGGGGCGCAGAAAGGTTGCAAATCCCCATTTCTCATCATTGTTCTGAACACGCACTCCCACTGTACAGAAGAACACCCACGGAGGGCTAGAGGCAAGTGCTATCCACGTCCCTCTTCCAAAGGAAACTTCAGAAGGGGTCAGTTTCATCTAATCCAAAAGTACAAACTCAGCAGTATCACGTCACTTAGAAAGAAATTTAAATTTACCTCCTAAATTCCTATTCTATGAAAAGATATTAGATGCGGCTCTCTAACAGTGCTGAGAGCTCAAGTAGCCCAGTCTTTTTGACCAGCTAACAGAATATTGCTAAGACCTCTGTAAGTGGTTATGTTAAACTGCTGTAAGAACAAGATGTGTCTTGATCCTTCCAAAACAGAGATTGTAACTTGAAAGTTAGTCTGCAATAACCAGAAAGGGAAGGAAAAAAACCTAAGTGGAATATTTATGAGAAAGTACTGATTTACCCAACTGGCAAGAATATGGGAAAGAACACACACACACAAGTAGCCATGCTTGATCACCCAAAAGTTGCTACAGCATGAGCAGCAAAGTCCATTGCCTAGGCCTAGATGAATGCCAGGAAATCCTGACTTAGATTTAATGAAGTGATAACATGGACGGATATAACGTCAGCTCCGGCATTTTTCACTAGTTATAGCCAAAAATATGTTTTGCTCCTCTTGTTGTCATGATAATTTGTCTATTCCATCCAAAACACTTTCCTTAACTCTCTCTTGTAGACAGCACAGAAAGTACCTTCCCAGTCACTAGAACTGAATCTTGAAGGCTTAGACAGATTTATTTGCAAGTTTCAATAGAAAGGGAAGCAGGTACTGTGTTCTGGGACTCTGCGCAGAAGATCATGGTAATTAAATCACTCATACCATATACCTTCTCAATGAAAAAGACTACACAAAAAACCAACCAAACAAACCACAGCCCTTCAGCTGACTGGCATGGGCAAACCTACCCTTGCTGCAAGCCACTACGCTAAAGACTTACGTTCTGTTTACCACCAATTGCGTAGGACTTTGAACGTATAAATAGTCATTAAGTTATGAAACAGTCTCCCCTCCTTAAAGCAGGCCAACCACTCTAAACTACTCACATAGGATCCCAAACATTTTCTCAAAAATACTGGTATTATAGCAGACTTAGACATTTATCCAGTTGGGTTTGTACATAATTACAGCTGACCACACCCAGTAGCATGTTAACATTTGGCTACCTAGTCTATCTATCCTGAAATATTTGAGCAAAAAACCAAAAATCACACAGAAAATCCAAGTTGCCTCCTTGTCCCGCAATAAGAATGATTTGCGCATTATTAGATGCAAACAAATTTCAGTCAGCAAGCTTAGGTAGCAATTACACAGACAAATTAGAAACCTTTCTCCCCATGAGAAGGTAAAAATTGGTCAAGCTGCTCTAGCATTCCCCAGAAAAACAGTGTACAAGAAAATCCTTTGTAACAGACCTGATTTACTCCTGAGATGAAGTCTACCAAAGCATACTCACTAGAAGCCATCGTAACAATTACAGATTCAGGATAACTTCATTTAAATACAAACAAAACTCTTTCTTTCCACTTTCTGTCAAAATAGGGACTAAGGATACAACTCTAATGAAGACTATAGTCAACTTTTAGTGCTTCAGTAACACAAACAAGAAAGTGAAAATCACATCAAATTTCAATCAAATTTCTAGTTCACATGCTAACACATTTCAATACAAATACAAAATTATTTCTTTAAGCAGTAAACAAAGTTTAATTCAGAGGTTCATGTCATCTTTGGCACTCCACACAGACATGTTTTGCTTAAAAACAAAGAAATTGGACAGATGCATTATTAATGCGCACACGGGTTCATGGAGTTGACTGATTGTTTCAAAAAAACCACATTCTCTAAAAAATACATTGTTCTGTTTGCATTTTCATCTTCTTGGCATACCTATGCCTGCACCCATTATCCAGTCCAGCTATACATAAGCATTTTACATCATTTCTACCAAGTGCCACCATAAAGTGACAAACAAAAACAGTTATTTTCAAATATATGTTATTTCCCTAGTTCCATTCAAAAGCATTCCCAAAATATACCCCTGTCTGTAAGACTGATTACAGGAACTTCTGAACACAAGAAATTTAGTACTTGAACTTTTTTGAACTCAACTGTACTGTGATCTAGTCCACAGGAGGTGACTGACATATATCCCCAAGTCTCCTAAGTACCAAAGCCACTACATATTTCTCACCCACTCCCGAAGTCAGAATTGTGTCTGAAATAATTTTAGTGCTTTGTAAGCATGATTTATATGCACAGGCAAATCTCATAAATACCTTTATAAGGAGAGAGGGTTAATTTCTCCAACTCTCTGACTTGATCTAGAAATTATTTTAAGAGTTGGGAGGGCAGAGGTTGCACTCTTGAAGCTGTTTCAAGGGGCTAACATGGGGGAACAACCTTCCTCCAGGCTAAAAGCCAGAACCAAGTAGGAGCTAAGATGGATGTCACTATGGTTGTCTGCTAAGTGAACTGAAGTGGCCACCAAATCCCTGTTCTTTATTCCAGCCTTCTCGACACAGCTGAAGATTAGCCCATAACCATTCCTGCATAGAGTGACAGCTTAACACAGACGACTGTAAGAAGAGCTGGTTCTATCACTGACCTTTACACAGACATGACTGAGAAGGCTTCAACACTGTTCTATCAACACCACTGTGGAAGTGACAAATGTCCAGCCAATACCCAATTCCAGTGCAGAACAGAAGAATGCAGTAGCATCTTGTAACACTGGAGCCATTCACCAAGACCAAGCCTTCACATGCATGGATTAACCCTGCTGCTCCACAGCTGAGCAAAGTGGTTTCTGCACCAAATTTCTTCTTCCTTGTGCTTGCACCTTCCTCTGCAGCACCCTCATAGATATCCACTCACCTTGTTCAACCCAAGCTGTTAAACAAGACAGAACACTTCAGAAACAAAAGGCTCGTGACCTTTCCTATAGCGCAATTTGTCCTAAATAGTACAACCCATTTTGGAGTGCAAGTTAGAGAGCAGAGCATTAAATGTGAAGATTTTAAAAGGTCATCTTGGGGGAATGTGAAAAGAAAGGCAAGCAAATGTGACCGACACAAGCACTCAATTGTTCAGCAATAGTTGGACAAGCTCATGTTCTCCCACAGAAAAACAGAAGATACAACAAAAATTTGTCCAAACAAACAAATTTCTGTGAATTGCAGATTTCAAAAAGTTCCAGTAAGTGTTTTTTCCAGACCACAGGGGGTTTTAACATTACAGCATTATATTACATTCTGTAAAATTATCCACATTAAGTGATATAATAATTATAATAATAATAATTTAAGAATAACTTGCTCAGAACTATGTATTCAATAATTTGTACAGCCTTCTCGCTGGGGTTTCCTTCAAAAACTTTATCTAATGTACTCTGCCCATATTTTCTGTACTTCTGGAACCATGCATTAACAAAACCAACCCCAAGAGTTGTGCAATTTCAGGTGCTGGATAGCTTCCAGATTCAGAATTCAGTACAAGTACTCTGTACAGAAATTGAGAGCACTGAGTTCATTCAAGTCTCTGTTTTCTTTCATAAAAGTCAGTAAACTCAGTGAAAACAAAAGCTGAGTTGTTATGGTAGGAAATCTCCCAATTCCATTATAAAAAATAATGTACTACTGTGTTCAGATTTCTAATTTGAAAGTGCTAATACCATATTCAGACTGCTAGCACCTCTATTAGAAAAATAAATAAATATTGTCAATTGTTTACTTAATACAGCTGATTTCATTAGCACATCTAACATTTCACTGAGCACCTTGGAGGAAAAAATTTGAGCTGTATTGCACTGAAGTGACAGCATCCTGCAGAGAAAGCTCCATACTGATTCAGTTAATTACATCACACAGAGCTCAAGTTTCACTTCAGCACAGTCCGTGGAAGCGGAATCATGACTCAGTTTTAGCAGCAGCAAGTGTGATGTAAAGCCCTCATGCCCATCTATCACTACAGTTCTACATCTCACCAATATCCAGAAGTATGCTGACTGACCAAAGACATGTCAGCTGCTGCTCAGGTAAATGCACCTGCATTTGCCCTGGTCGATGTGGGGAAGACACAAGCACTGTTTCCAGAACTCAGAGCTCATCCTCTCAGTGCCTCAGAACACTTTCCCTTGTAGTCTGAGCAAGAACTTGTCTTGTGACCACAGCCTTGCACATTAAAACATGACATTACCTAGGTATTCGAGTGATAAGCCCAGACAAACAGGGCAAATGGAGTGACTAGAAAAAGGCACTGTTAAGGTGGGGAGAGAGCAGAACAGAGAAGAACCTGAGCATGAAGATTAAGAAGCAGCATAGGCAGAGCTCACACAGAGGAGCTGATTCATGACAGGCAAAGGTGAACTGCCATGTTCATGCCTGTTAGTCAGATCAGCAGTAATTTGACACTATCACAGGAAGCATATGGAAAAATTGCAGACAGGTATTTGCTGTCTTCACATGAGTACCCCATTCAAAGTCCTCCTTTTCCTGCTTATTCTCTCTAGCAAGCCTGTTCACCACCACCCTACAGAATTGCATTCCTCATCTTTTGCCTAAGAAGTGTACCCATGGAAACCTTCACACAGCAAATACTGGTAATTAGGACAGCCTAAGAACATTATTCTTACAATGCTTCATCTAAGCTGCATACAAGACAACAGTGCACTCTTAATCAAGGATGCACTTCGAAGTAACTCTTGACAAATATAAAACACACATGACTCCAAATCTGAATTCACTCTTCAGAAGATATCCATAAACATCATTAAGGTGGCAAAGTACATGATGAAAGTACATGACTGTTAGTGTCAGAAGGAATTCTTAAAGAAACAGGTACATCACCAAGGTTTGTACAAGCACATACAGTGAGTATTAGTCCAAAGAATCTTCTTTGCAAAGGAAGTCCTCAGCAGCTTCAATAATACTGAAATATCAGAACAAGGTATTATCTAAATGAGAAAAATTACTCCATTTCTGGTCCCCCCTGACCCCAGCTAATTTGTCACATCTACCCTCTCAGGCATTTGGTGTTACTGTTCAGACCAAAGCAACAGTTGAAGGCCACTACCATGCATTGGAAACACCTACATCCCACAGCTTCAAAGTGGGATGACATGATGACTAATGACTAAAACATTTTTGTCAAAACTCTTCTATCTTCCTTCCCCCTAAATTGAATAAAGCTATTTTGCAACTTTAACTTAGTTTACATAAGAGTTACAAAGTTTATGTAAGTTTACATGAAGCCAGCCTCCACTGGCAACAAAGCTCTGCATCAAGTTTTAAAATGTTTCTCCACAAAGTCAGCTTTTATGAACACTTGTCCACAATTTTCAGCCCCAAGCTTTATTTTCTCATTCACATTAAGCCATTTATGTCAATAGGTATTCTCCTACAGCATTAGCACCACTGTATTAAATTGCAATGTTTCCTGCTCTAAGGTGTGCCACCAACAAGGAGCAGTTCCTCCAAGGCTTTCTGCTGCTACTATTCCCCAAATCACTTTCCACTGAGCATAGTATGTGGCACAAGTACTCACCCAGTTTTGGACATGTCAACAGCAAAAGTGCCCTAAGAATAAGGAAACAAGCACCTACCATCCAACTGCACACCAATTTAAGAATCAATGCCTGGAACTCCATGGATAAAATCAGAAATAAGATAACCTACAGGCAAAACCCTTTGACTGTCAGGCAATTATGCATCTTTTCACGGAATTAAATAACCAAGGTACATCGATCCCTTTCAGAATGTCAGCAGCTTGTGTATTTCCACACATTGTTTTGTAATTTGTGGCAAAGAAAAAAAAACTAAAACAAAAAACAGTGTCTTCTTGCAACTTTAGGAGAGATAGAGCTAGACTCAGAGCAAAGCTAGAGGAAATCAAGAGGTTGCCCAGTGACAGCAGTGTTTAGGGGAGGGGAAATCCAGACAACTAAAGAAGAATGGCCCTAGTTCCTGCAAAGCTCAAAACCAGAGAACTTGGGGCTTGTCTTCCATCAAAAAAACCCCAGGCTGGAAGTGTGTTTTCCATGTCAAAAGGCCATACTTTCAATTACTTCCTCTCTAAGCTGGTTTTTTTGAGTGAAACACTAATAAATCTCTTTCTGCAGTACTTATTCTTTAGCTCACTTTACTGATGAAAGACTGAAGATGTAATACTGCAGCCTGAGGCTCACCTTCAGTCGTCTGTGAAATGGTGTACGGTTTAAATCTGCTCTTTGACCTTCCCTGCCCTCATGCTCAGACCTGGCCCTGGGCTGGACTACACTTTTACAGCAAGCAAAACACTGATTTTCTTACAAATATTTTTCAAAAGGTTTACACCCAGATGTTTATGGATATTTCCATGTATGAAGATGTCCATGTGTGCTCAGTAGGGTTATTGCTGTGTGGATCTCCACAAAACTGCAAGAAGCTCAAGAAAAAAACCCTATTAGGTCACAAGAACATTCTGAGGAGTGTTTCATTTGAACAAACTGACATACAAGCAGACTCCAAGCTCACTACTGCTTTCTTTCCTTTTTCAGAAGGTGGAACATTGCCAGGCTGGTAATAAATGCTGTGAAATAATGCTTAGCGAGTAGGATCTCACCAAGCATTTCAGAACTATGACCAAAGGAATCACTAGTACCAGCTGCCAAACAAATGATCTCATATACCAAAGCTAACAAACTGTTACCAGATAGATATCCTGCAGCTACAACATGACATCCGTTCCACTGGAGACACCAGAAGGAGCAGCTGATACTTAAAGCTGAAGAAATAGACTGCTTGCAAGTTTCAGACACAGCTGAAATAATACAACTCTTTTTTTTAAAAAAAAAAAACAACAAAAAACACATAAAATGAAGTTATTTCCTACAACAATCCTACACTACACATACCAATATCAAAGAAACTTAATCACAGGTTGCAATGCAGAAATTATATATTCAGCAGGGAAAGTCTTCCAAAAACTCCAAGATATTTATTTACATTTAAATAAACAACAAAACCAAACCAAAGTATCAAAGATTGAAATTAAGGTAAAGTCTGAACCCGCAGCTTAAGGATAACCTCAGACTTTATGTTGAAAAGTACAGAAAAGCACTGATGTGACATTTCTAGAATCAGATAAACACAATTACAGAAAAACTGCTATCAATTTAAGTAAAATCAAACTATCTCCAACCCACATGAATTTCCTTAAGGCCATCCCCCAATACCTTATATACTCAAATATACGCTTAGCACTTGAGACACTCTAGTCTTGAGATACTATGTGCTTATTATACTCTATGTAATCCTTAAAACTTACTGGACTGTTCAATGGGTAAGGAATTGGTTGGACCAATTCCATCAGAGGGCAGTGGTCAATGGCTCAGAGTCCCAATGGACATCAGCAACAAGTGGTTATTGGGGAATCTCGACAATGGAACAGCGTGTGCCCTCGGCAAACCTGCAGCTAATGCCAGGCTGTGCTTGTCTGCATACCTGAAGGATGGGATGCCAGCTGGACAAACTCAAGAAGTGGGTCCATCTTGGGCCACAAGACCAAGTGCAAAGTACTGCACCTGGGTAAGGGCAAACCCTGCTATCAACACAGGCTGGGGATGAACAGATTCAAAGCAGCCCTGCCCAGAAGGACTTGGGGATGCTGGTGGGTGCTGGACACGACCCAGCAATGTGCACTGGCATCCCAGGAAGCCGAATGTGTCCTGGGCTACATTAAAAGCTGCATGAGCAGCAGGGCCAGGGAGACAATTCTGCCCCCGTGAGACCCCACCTGCAGTGCTGCATCCAGCTCTGGGGTCCCAGCATAGGAAGGACATGGACCTGTTGGAGCAAGTCCAGAGGAGAGACATGTGATTAGAGGGATGGAGCATGTCTCCTATGAGGAAAGGCTGAGACAATTGAAGCTATTCAGTCTGGAAAAGAGAAGGTTTTGGGATGACCTAATTGCTGCTTTCCAGTCCCTGAAGGGAACCTACAAAAAATATAGAGAGAGAATATTTTAAAATGCACGTAGGGACAGGACAAGGGGGAATGGCTTTAATCAAGGAGAATAGGTTTAGATTAGATACTAGGAAAAATTCTTTACTGTGAGGGTGGTGAGACACAGGAAGAGTTTGCCCAGAAAAGTGGTGGATGCCCCATCCCTGTTGAAGGCCAGGTTGGATGGGGCTCTGATCAGCCTGGTCTAGTGGAAGGTGTCCCTGTCTAAGGCAGTAGTGGCTGGAACTAGAGGATCTCTAAGGTCTCTCCCAATACGAGCAGACCTATGATTCTGCTGAGTACATGACCCTGGTAGCACTCCCAAAAATTGTACAAACTATGCTAAACCAATCTTGTAAGGGAAGTAACATTTGGTAAGGAAATAAGAAGTTTTAGGAGAATTTATCCACATAAATACACATTGCTTGCACACAAAGTAATTAGGGCTTTCCCAGAGCCTCAGAGGCTAAGAAGGAATCTATTCAATTATAGCCACTCAAGTGCCTCTGTTGAATGGGGTGTGTATATGCACACACATACATCTTTACATAGGTACTACACACAAAGATATACGTATTTTCAGTTAAGGGAAGCAAGAAGCAGCAGAGAAAAAAGAGAAGCTCAAGTCTGTGTACAAAATTGCTTAGAACAAATGCAATATCTTACTAATACATGTCTGTTCTCCATCTGGTTTATAATTTCTCTTTTCGTAAAAAAAGAATTAAGGTATTCTATAATTCTAACTATTACCCTTCTACTACTTCATACTTCCATTATCTTGAAGGGAGGCCTGGGCCAGTAGAAAGTCCTACTATCCCAATAGCTCTATATTAGCATCTACACCTCATGTTTACATTCTCCTCACCCAGCAGGTAAGGGTTGTGCTCATGTGAACATGCAGCCCAGACCAGCTCCCCAGAGTGCATTAATTGGTGCCAAGGACCTGACACCCACACTCTATGTGTTCTGGAGCTTTACTTTTTGACCAGCTGTAGTATGGTCCCAGGGAAGTGTGGGAACATTAGTGGTTAGGAACACACTTTCTAATTTCATTCATTCCAACAGGAATCCAGTTTATGTACCGAAGCCACTTGGCTTTGTGAGCCAAAGCGCAGTTAGTAGTGACAATTCTGAGGTTTTCTTTAAAAGAGCACTCCTGAGCCAAATTAATATGTTACTATTCATGCACCCAGAAAATAATTTCCTGTGGCTCCACATTCATCTATAGGCACCATGTCTCTTGCTCTTTGAGGTTGTGCCAGCTCATCCTGGTAAGCAGCATGGACCTTGCAGCTTGATGTTTCCTTCAGATCCCAAGAGACGAAGCAGCATGGACCTCTAGCAAAGATTTAGCTCCCATTAAAGGGGAAAGTGCAACAGAATGAGCACATGCAGTACTTGTTACAGGCAAACCATAAGCCTGGTTGATAGCCCTCTGCAACGGAACTTTTCATGGTGTTCCTGGGAAGACTAGAAAACACAAAGCCTCCCAACAATGTAGTTGAAAAAAGTTGTCAAATTACATTAATGTGAGGAGGCATTATCTATTAAAGAGATTTTTGGTGATTCCTCTGTTGTTCAGGATAAGGAGGGTATGTGAATACACTTAAGCTTTCAAGGCTTTCATACCAATTGAAAGTCCAAGGATACAGACTGTTTCTGGTCTCACAGGGCTCTTTAACAGAGTCAAACGATGCAAGACATATTAAGTGAGGAGGGACCTCAATAGCTTTATTCCTTCCAGGTTTTGGTTAAGTAAAAATCCTTAAAAAGACAGTCTTGTCATTAGAAAATGATTCTGCCATTTTGCATCTAACATCATCCAGCAGTATATACTTAATACAGAAGCTACCAAAAGCTACTTTACTTAGATCAAATCACATCTCTCCACTTAAACAGAGATTATTGTTGAACAGAAAGTCTATTAAAAGCATTGCAGTAAAGCTTCTAAGACCCTGTAAGTATGCTCTTGCAGATCATTGGAAAGAAATAAAAAGCATTACTGCATACTTAAAAGTTTTAAGGAAGAAGCTTAATATTAACAAGCAAAAAAGACCTCTTCCATTCACATGTAAAATACTTCAAATAATTTTTTTAACCATAGGTGTGTCAAAAAAAGTCAGATAGAAAGGGAATGAGGAAAAATAGGGGATAAAAAGAGTGAAGAGTACTTACAGTAGTATTTTCACTATAATAGCTTTTATGTGAAGTGTCACATCATTTAAACATTACTCAAACTGAAAACCAAGTGTGGAATATCTTACCCAAAAAACAGGAAGAAGGAAAAAGTACAATCCCTACCTTCACTAAATACTCCAGATGGAATAACCTTACTGATTTTAGGGGGAAACACACTGTGCAAGGAATCTGCCTTTGTGATGATACTTGATAATCCAATAACAATCCAATAATCCAGAACTAACAGTATTGGTCTCTGTCACAGAATATTTTTAAGCACAATGCAAAACAATAGAGTTGGTCTGGAACTGTCTGTTTCAATGTGGAAAACTGTTTTCTTCCATAATAAAGAAGATATCTAAATCATAAGGTGAATAAGTACTAAAAGAAGTTAAGTAGCAGTTACACAAAAGTAATCTGCAGTTACAAATACAGCATACAGACTCTGCAGCTTCACAAAATTCACCAAATTTGTTCTCTAATATGAATGGAGCTCCAATACTGTGTCAAACCACTTTCAAAGGAATCACCTTGTAACCCAAATATACTGTCATTTTCACCTTACACCATTGTTCTCCATGGTCTTGCAACTTTAGCCACACAAAAAGCCATGTCCCACACAGATGATCTTTGAAATTATAGTGGTTCCACAACTGTGATCTTTCATACTTGGCACCATGGCATTTTGTGGATCAACATACTGTCCACTGCTCTCCCTCACCATCCTTAGTAGTTCTAGCGGTGAAAGCCCAGATTCCAATTCAACCCCGTGCGCCGGCTGATCACAAGACCAGTCAGCCCATGCCGCACAGAAAAACAGGCACAGAGGTTACCGGGCACGCATGTGATTGATTGTCACTGCGCTCACCGGGCCGCTCGCTCCTGTGAGCGGCGCAGATGGCACACGAACAAAGCTCCAAAGCACCAGCCTGAGCAAAACGCTGTCCCCGGAGGTTCACAAAACACTCATAGTTCAATATCACACAGAGAATCAATATTATATAAAGGTTATACGCATAAACCCTGAAGCAGCGATCGGCGCTGAACCTCACCTCTCAGCACGCGCGGTATCAAAAGCAGGGGGCAGTGAAAGGTGCCTAATGCTCAGCGGGTCACCAGACTGCGCACGTGTATTTAGGTCACAACAATTAAGCCGTTTCTTAATTTCCCTGTGCTGATGAGACCCCGGCACAAGTTATCACATCCACCGCACACAAGCGCCAGACAGGGGGCCCGGTGCCTCCCCCGCACCGCAGCCAAGGGGCGAGCGCCCCAGGCTCCGGGGCGTGCCACCTCCAACTCGCGCAGAAAATGGCTGAGAGATCCACGAGAGGCAAAGGCGCGAGAAGAGCCACCCCGGCGCGGCCGTACCTCCCGCCGCTCCCCCGGAAACTGCGGCGGGGACCCCGCGGGGCTGCGGCACACCTGCGCCCCATGCCGGCCTCCCTGCCGCCGCG
>VYXF01010429.1:565272-598734 GCA_013397295.1 Polioptila caerulea | reverse complement strand
CCTCCACGTGCTGCGCTGTGCCGAGCGCGGCCTCGCTCGGAGCCGGCCCGGCTCCCAGCCCTGCGCCCCCGCCGCGGCCGGGGAGCCGCCGAGCGCGGCGAGCCCTGCCTGGCTGCCGGGCCGGCCGTGGGGGCTGCGCGGTGAAACCTCGAGGGGACTGGCAGCCCTGGTTCTCTTGGCAGCGCCAGTGCTGCCAGAGGTCATTCAAAAATCTGGGCAAACGGTCAAAATGGAAATAAGGAAACAAGAGCAAGTTAGCTGCTGAGCTACTACTTGAAAGCGTAGGTTCACAAAATTTACATGGATAAAGATAGGGACTGCCTAAATCTTGTCAGGATATTGTTTTTCACTTACTCATTATGTTACTCAGAAGAATAAAAGAAGAAAGTCTGTGAGATGATTTGCCTTTTATTGGCTTTTAGTTTTCTAATTTGTTTTCATTCCTGTATTAATTAGAATCAATATATTTACATTTAGCTTCCGGTAGAGTGAGGTTATGTTAATTAATTGACTGTGAGGCTGATGAGAAAACAGGAGCATCAACTGATGGCGGCTGCTAGGAGTGAGAAATAGCTCTGTGAGAAGCCACAATTCGGAATGACAATTCGGCACAGAATCCATTTATCAGCTATTACAGGATCTGTTAGCTACTCAGGTTTAATTTCATTCAGTTAAAACATGCACAGCTTTGGATTTAACAATTGCTTGTGGTGTCTCTAATTGTAAATGGCCATTATTCATATGCATATTAAGTACCACTGTGTTTTAGTAAAATTCAGGATTAAGAGAGTGAGGAATATGGGATGTGTTGGGCATAAGCTTTTTTATGGATTAAAAGTCTCCACAAAACAGTCTTCTTGTATCTGCATTTGATTGAAAAAACTGCACATATTCTGAAATTGACATAAAATGTGTGCATATTAAAATTCATAATTTGGCGTTAATATACGTGTGTGATTTCCCACACACCTCTTTTTGGCAGAAAGCGTGTTTGGCATTTTCATTAGTTTTTGGCAGAATCTGTCTTTATTTCCCCTACGTTATTCTTGACAGGGGAATTCACTGTTAGTTATAACCTTGCTAAAAACCCAATGTAACTCTCTGAGCAATTGCCATGGAGCAATCACAAGATGGAAATTGAACAGTAATCTAAATAACAAATAATAATAAAGCTTGAAACATTAATTTCTTTTGACATATAATGCTTAATGCGTCCAATGAACCATGCCAAGGACAAGACTTAAAAATGCCTTATTCTCTCTTTGTTATTTCAGTTGGCCGTATTGTCTTTGAATTATTTGCTGACGTTGTACCTAAAACTGCTGAGAATTTCCGTGCGTTATGTACAGGAGAAAAAGGAACAGGGCCTACCACTGGGAAACCTCTCCATTATAAAGGATGTCCTTTCCACAGAAGTAAGTTCTGCGAAATCCTCCGTTTTCCTATTGGTAACAAAAGTTGTCTACCATGAATATTTGAAATAATATTAAATTATATTTCAAGGACTTGTTGAAGAAATAACTTTACTGAAGGAAAGTTTTTCACTTTTTGATCCTCTTAATGACTATGTGTTCTTACCATGCTCTGACAATAGTAAATTATAAATTTACTAGTAATTTTGCAAACTAGTTAACTCTGAGTTGTAAACAGGTTGAAATGAATTTCAGGTAAAAGTTTTAATATCAAGTGGTATCCACATAACTGAAAAGGAGTACTTAGGTGACACTTGGTAAATAAAAGATGGATTTTGGTTCCATTTAGGTGCTGGTGACAAGGATTGCTTTTCATCTTTAAATTGTTTGGGGTTTTTTTCCCTCATGCCTTTTGTGCCTTGCTGATACATTTTATGACTATTTTATTTTACAGTTATTAAGCAGTTTATGGTTCAGGGTGGAGATTTCTCAAACCAAAATGGCACAGGTGGAGAAAGTATATATGGTGAAAAATTTGAAGACGAAAACTTTCATTATCAGGTACTCTATTGAAAACAGTAATTCTATTCAGTTTGTGATGTTTCAGTGCTGTTAACTCCTGCTGCAGTAATAACAATTGTCAGCATTGGCATTAACGATTTTCATATCATGTTATATGTGGTGGCATATGAGAGACTCTCAACAACACTGACTAAAAAACTGACATCACTTCCCCATGGTTAAAGCGAAGCCCTGACTGCAGTTGTACTTGCCCCCAGACAGTATTTTAGGAAAAGAAAATACAGCAGTCCTCCACTAATCAGATATCAAAATCCTGTATCAGGCTCACAGAATCACAGAGTCTGTTAGGTTGGAAAACACTTTTAGCATCAACGGGTCCAAGCCTTGACCAAACCCCACCTTGTCCACTAGAGTGTATCAGTAAGTGCCACATGCAGTCAGGTCTTGAACACCTCCAGGGATGATGACTCCACCAGTTCCCTGGGCAGCCCATCCCATTCTGCCAAGAAATTCCTCACAATGTCCAACCTTAACCTTCCCTCCAGCAGCTTGAGACTGTTTCCTCTTATCCTGTTGCTGATTGCCTGGGAGAACAGACTGATCCCCCCAACTTGCTTTCAGATGGAGAATGATAAGGTCACCCCTGAACCTTCTTTTCTCCAGGCTAAAAAGTCTCAGCTCCCTCAGCCAGTCCTCACAGGACGTAAAGGACTTAAGTTTGGAGCAATAGCTGGGAATGTGACTCTAGTATTCATCATAGATAATTCCATTTGTGTTCTTTGAAGTCTGACACTCTGGTGGTGCCCACAGCACTGCTGCTAACAGTGTCTGTTCACTGGTACTGTGATCACGTCCCTGAAGATGACTTTGTCATTATGATTTTGGTTGTTCTTTGAGATCTGGAGGTAATTATGAACATGATACAAATGATTCCCATTTCTGTACTTCTCTGACTTCTCAGCTTTAACAAATGTTGTCAAAGTGCCAGAGATAAGTTGAAGAACCCATTTGGATCCTGTACAGAGTCTGAGAGCTTGATTCCTATTATCTATTTACCAAGTATGTTAGGATTTTCCTGAGAGTTCAAATGTCTGTTACATAGAAATTCACTGGCTCTTGCACCTAATCCAGCAGCTCTGCAGGGTTCTCTCCCACTGTCTCAGAAAACAAGGAGTTGTTTTTGTTGATATTTAAGGGCACTGGAACTGTTTGTTCTTGTGCTGGTTGCATGGACTGTTGCAAATTGCAGTAATCTGCGAAACTTTTGTCAGTAGTCAGCTTATCATGTCGAATCAATCCCACTAGGCTTTTCTTGATGCCATTTCTCCAACTAATGGCGCTGCTGTTGTGGAACACCCATCTTACACAACCCCAAGCACTGTTACTATGGCATAATTTTGCAAGCCTTGGATCTGTCAGAGAATCTGATTTTGTCCAAATTTTTTTTGCTTGCTTCATAAGCTTACAAAATGACAGCAGAAGCTATAATGGGAAAGATAATCTATCTGCAGTGTTTTTCAAAACACAGCAAGAAAATTCATGAGTGACAACAGTTTTCTTTATAAATACTCTCATAATTTGGGACCAATATTGATACTTGGTCCCAGAAGAAATGGGGTTGTGTATAAGTGAGGAGACTGAAGGCACCAGACTGCTCTCTGTTATTTCCAACTTGTCCCCCTATATCTTTACAGACAAAAGGTAACCTGTAGGTATAAGGCAACACCACAATGGACCTTTTTTTTGGTTTACAAACCATTGCTGTCTAGTGTTAGCTGTAATTGGGGAGGGGGAAGGGAAAGCTAAGATTTATAGGTCTTGGGCAGTGAAGCAGTGACCAGCCTCAAATGGTATTTGCAACAATCTGCTATGGGGCAACCCTTTTGTTTAACTTGTTTGCCAACAACTACAATGCAAAGTGCCACATATTTGTTTTGGAGGCTGCAATGCTACCAGCTGCCTTCTCTTGCTCCGGAACACAGAGCATTCCTCTGTCACTTGCCATGTCTGACTCCCAGGGTGAGTTTCAAGGTTAGAACAGGGAAAGCCAAGATTCCAGTAGCTTTCTGTTGGCTGGGTGTGATTCTGGTTCTCAGCTGTAGAACCTTTTCTTTTCCCAGAGTTCCTCCTAAGCCAAATCCTGACTGAAAAGATTCAGACTTATTGTGCCTTATGACCAGATGAACAGTTTGGGCAAGGAGGTCTCCCTCCCTACCACCATGGAAATCCAAACAGTGTGTGGGAAAACAATTTTCAAAACAACGGGTTCTTTGAACTGGTAGAGAATGTAGGGGAAAAACAGATGCTTAAATACACCAGGCTCAGACTGTTATCTCAAACTAATCAACCTCACATTGAGCTCTGAAATCTGTTTCTATGTCCTCTGTGCTATCATCATTTTTTGCCCCTCCTCTCCTTCCCACAGTATCAAGTTTCTTAGCAGTACCACAGCATGGATGCTTCAGATTTGTACCAGTGTCTTGGTATAACATCCTCACATTAAATGGAGTTCCTTGTACTTAATAACCAGACCAACTTGGGGAGAATAGTATCTTCATGCCTGGGTAGTGCCAGTTAAACAAGAGATTCACAACACATACGAAAAACACATTTTTGCTCTCCAGGTGAAAACTAAATAACATGAATAACATGATGGGATAAGCAAAGCCTTAGTTTAGAAAAGGAAAAAGTACTTGCAAGAAACAAGATAAACAGTATCTTCTTACATTGGGCTGTTTAAAATTTTTCTTTTAGTTTGAGGCCTAGCGGCTTAAGTGGCAAAATAATTAGATGGTTAAAAATCCCAACAGATTAAAAACTGTGTCCCTAGGAAAGTGAGGGAGATAAAAAAATCCCCAAACAAAATCACCAACCCATAAATTTTAAAGACCACAGTCCTCTAAACTCCACAGTTCTACACTGTACTTTGTATGGTAGTCCTTATAAAATTCACATAACATACCCATCTTCAGTGCAACATTAAAGTTGGTTTCAGTGGTGTTTATCCTCATTTCTTAAGGCCAGTGGTCTTCAATGATTCAGTGAGGAACTTCACTCCTTTCTCGGGTGATCTGCCTAAACTCAGCAGCTGTGCAGGGGGTGGAGTGTAGAAGCAGCAGACAGGTGCTACAGCATTAAGTCACACATGTGGCTGTGCTTGCTAGATTGGTAGGGGGCAGGTAAAGACCCAGAGCTCAGCATTTGCACTCCTTAGTCATGGTAGGTAAAATTAGTTGCCACCTGTATGTAACTGTCTGGTTTACCAAGTTGTCATGGCTGTCCTGGCTGTTTATGATGACCCTTATAGAATCTTCCATATGATTTTATAACATAGTTTAAATATTGATGGTGATTTTTTTTTTCCCCTCAATGCAGCATGATAAACCAGGTCTGCTGAGCATGGCAAATGCAGGACCTGGTACTAATGGCTCTCAGTTCTTTATTACAACGGTGCCTACTCCTCACCTGGATGGGAAACATGTGGTCTTTGGCCAAGTGATCAAAGGAATGGGTGTAGTTAAAATACTAGAAAACGTTGAAGTAAAAGGAGAAAATCCTGCCAAGGTAAGCAAAATGCAAAGCACTGAGGGATGATGTTTATTACATTATATGATGTATAATAATTTCTTCTAAATGCTTGGTGTAATATTTAGAACTATTAAATGTTAGTCAGTTATTTTTACTAACTGGTAATTTCCATTTTACTGTCCTTGTTAAGAGGCTTTTGTTCTTGCACTCTACATTTCCCTTACACAAACCATTTATTGTTCAACACAGCTGTGAGGGTGGAAGCCTCACAGCGAGAAGTGTAGGATGGGTGATGAAATTAAAAGGTGGAATTCACAATCCCACCTAAATGATATGTAATTCTTATAATTTTTATGTCAGAAGTCATGTTTCTGAAAAAGCAATTGGTGTGTAGGTCATAGCAAGTTAGTGGGTGTTTGATGAATTAATACCTCTTACATTAAAAGACTTGGCAGCTGGAGAAAGAACCACCTTCTCTAATGTAGTAGAACTTCCATGTCTTGTGTTTTGCTGCACTTCAGCTTGCTGCCAGTTCCTCTTCCAGCCTCTCCGTGAAGCGTGGGTATGGTGTTTTTGGAGTGCTGGTCCTCTGAATGCAACACTGTGTGTGATAAAAGCCTTTTGATGAGGACAGGCTAATGATGTGATGGGTTTCTGAAATAAATGCAGCCAAACAACAGATGAAAAAGCCTTTTTATGGAATTTCAAAAATTTCAAAGAGCGCTTGGAAGTTACTGCTTTTTAAAAAATTGTCTTAGTAAGTAATACTGCTATTTACACTTCATTTTTTCAGTTGTGTGTCATCGCTGAATGTGGAGAGCTAAAGGAAGGAGATAACTGGGGAATTACTCCCCAGGATGGATCTGGAGATGCTCATCCTGATTTTCCTGAAGATTCAGATATAGACTTGAAAGATGTAAGTATTTTTCTTCTTAGGTATTTTGCAGCTTGCAAGACTTGTAGGTAATATGAGTTACACGGTGTCTGTGATGATGTTTGTTGCATTTTTTTTCTTAAGAATGGACTGAGGTTCTGATTAAATGATGACAATTCCATTTTAAGAACGAGAAGGCTGTGTGGGAAGGGATTGTTACATTTTTTTTTTCCAGTGCTAATTGCAGCCCATTTTTTTCCCCAACAACTAAAACCTTACTTAAAATTGTCACACTTATTTTCTGTTCTTGATTGCATTTTACCTTTGTTTGTGTTGTAACGTCAAATTGCAATTACTGGACCTTCATCCTGCAGTTGACTAATTTAATGTTGTTAACTATGCACTTTTTAAAATACTCACCCTTTAACAGACTAGAAATAAAGGATCAGCCTCTTTAAAAGGTTTTTACTACATCAGAGTGAGTTGTACTTAATTCCCAGTAGTTGTTTACTTTTTAGCTAGTTCAAGCTGAAGGAAGATCTGTTTTTGGGAGTTAGGAAGCAGACTGGTAAAAGCAGGCAGCTCTTCTATAGGTTTTCACTTTCTCTTGAAGGTGAATTAGACAAAATGTATATCAAACAGTGATTTGTGAGAGGGGGAAGAAAATGAGGCTGAGTAGATTCCAAATAGAGAACTATAACAGTGAAAATCCATTTGAGTTAGGAAACAAACTCCTTGGCGGTTGAGAAGCACTTCAACTTATGAAAATTCAGAATGATGTGGTTCAGAATTGAAGCTGGCAGGTGCCTGTGCCCTTTAACTTAAAACTTGTTAATATAAACCAGCTACAGAAACCATGGTGACATTGGTCTCACACTGGTCAGTTTTTGCCAAGGTTACTGATTCTAGTAGGGCAGAATAGACAGCAGTAATTATAAACTATTTATTGCCAATGGAGAAGTGACTTGAAGTGTATACAATTCTGGAAGGAAAAGTGATGGATTTGGTTAAGAAAGGCAGTTGGTCTTTTCTCTTTCCATTGATACTTAAAGTGTTCAGAGAGAAGGAGAATTGTGTTGATATGACTTCCAGTTTGAGAGTGTGCAGAGTTCACGTGAGTGATGCTGCTTTGAGAAGCAGAATACTATTTCATCAGAAATAAGACAGTCTTGGTTGAGTAATTGTTAACATATCTTATCTTTGCATAATGGTCAACACCTTTATATATAGCTCAGTGTGGGTAGCAGCATTTAGGAAAAAGAGTTGGACTGCTATGTCTTCTCTAGTATTTTCTCACCATTTATACTGTAGAAAACCCACTAGGAATTTCATCTTTCAGACATTTGTGTTATATAAAGCAGAGAATATTACAGAAGTGGTTTGAAGGTAGTATTTGTCTAAAATTGGAGTATTTCTATTCTGAGATTTTGTAAACCTTGAAAGAGCATGGGCCTGGGATCGTACTGTTAAACATTAGTTAATTCCCGACTTCTTTTATAAATATATTCATACTATATATTTCCCATCTATTTTATTAGGTTGACAAGATTGTGGCCATAGCAGAAGACACAAAGAATATAGGAAATACTTTCTTCAAATCGCAGAATTGGGCAATGGCAGCTAAAAAGTATAGTAAAAGTTTACGGTAAGGCTCTCATCGCTCAATCAGGGAGTTCCTGTTACCCAAATTAATACTGCTATTAAGCAATGGTTTGTGCATTTAAAAGGTGCCTGGTGCAGTGCTCTTTTCTTTTTTAAACAAAGAGCCTTCTGAATCTTGAAAACATCTGGTTAATTTTTAGCTAGGTAAGCAAGCAGGTCCTGTACTAATTGCTAGGTAAGAGCTATAGGCAGGAAGTATTGCTTAGAAGTGATTAAATAATATTTTTATAAAATACTCTTGCTGTGCTGGTACATACCTGGGAAGAAAAGCACAGTAATATCTAGGGTAGTTAATGGACAGCAAGGAAGGGAAATACTTTTTCTATGGTTTATAAAAAGCAATAGGTTTAGGAAATCAATAAGTTCAAAAGACAAATGTGGCCCTTACTCATTCATTACTATCTTTTTCCTGAGGGTCCATACCATCACCCTGACTCCATGTATAATTCAGACTTGCCTTCAAAACCATAGTCCTTCTGCTTTTGTTTCCATACTGCTCCTTTCATATTTTCATGCTTTTTGCTTTAAGTATACGTACATCTTGTAAAAATAAAGTTATACTTAACTGACCTTTATCCTGACCTTCTTAATGACCACTGCTTAAGCAACAGTAACAATAATGACAGGAAAAAAATCAGGCATATTTAATGCTTCAGCAGACTAGGTTTCAAAATAATGTCGTCTGTCTGAACCATGAAATGAATCCTTTCATTGCAGATACTAACCAAAGATGCAGTGCCTTGACCTGCTTTCCAAAAGCCCATCATAGAAACTGAAACCCCATAGAAAAAAAAAAAAAATTCTATGCAAACCTTTTGGAAATAATACATAAAAAAGGCTGGAATAGATCTTTAGGGATATTTGTGTTGTATCAGTCCATTTTCTCTCCCCATTCTTAGATAAATGCCAGGTATGATTACACCATCCCTTCCAATTAGGTGTCTTGCTCACTTTTAAGCACATCCAGTGAAGGCTCTTCCTGTCTGAGCTGCTTTGGTGCTTATTTGTCCTTGTAGGTGGAAATCGTAGTAATTTTTCTAGGCTAAACAGATCTGATCTTCCCAGCTTTTCCTTTTATGGACATGCCCTGTTACTGTATTTTAGAATCTAATACTTTATGTAGGATGGTGACCTTTAGCTCGTACTTCACCAGAACTGACAGGAATACAATAGCTCTTACCAGGGTATGCCATGGCTTAGGTACAATTCACCTGGCACACCATCTGACCATGCTGACTTTTTCTTTTCACCTACAGTAACCATTATAATCTTCTGTTCTTTATTACTTCTTAGCCTTTTAAAAAAATACATTTTATATGTTAGAATTGACACTTTTTTTTTTGTTAAAAAAATGTATTACTTCCCGCTATCTCCCTTGCTACTCACTTCACTGATTTCTTTGACTTGGAAACTCTAATCTTATTTCCAGAATAGTTGCAGTCTTTCATGTTGTGGTGTGATTTATAAATATTATACATGTATTCCATTTGATTTGAACATAATACAGATTTGTGTTATAACTCTCCTTACCTTTTTACTGTTTTCTCTTTCTTCTGGTTCTTATCTTTTGCAAGATGCCCAGCAAGTCCAAGCATTGGGACTGCATCTAATCTGCTTTTTAAGTATTGCTAATTTTTGTAAACCAAAGGTTGTATATGAACAACAAAAAAAGAGAGCATGCAAAAAGTGAACTTACTGTCTGATTTGCAAAGACTACATTATTTCATGGCATGCTTAAAATGTGAATGTATGCAAGCACAATTTTTGTTTTTTAAATGAAACTTACAGAGGTTCTATCAAATAGACCATTGAGTTAAAAATTCTGTATCCACAGCAGACCTTTGCCACTGGAAATAAAAAACAGATAGATTTAGCACATTGTAAATTAAGAAATTTGCTTTTGAATCAGAGACGTACTAACTGCTGTGGCTCTGTCCTGAACCAGTGTCAGTTTTGAAGTTCAAGAAAAGTCATGAAGGAAGACAGTAGGAAGAAGGTTGTGTTACTAATGCTCATAAACCACACTCCTGTACAAAGTAAGCTTCAGATTTTAGCCACAAATGCCAAAGCTAATTAAAAGATTATTGAGGGAACTCAAGAAGAGATGAAGCTTCTCGTGAACGTGGAAGATGCAGTGGTGGTGTTGATTTTTTGGTACTGATAATTCTCAAAAAACATGTTGCTGAACTGACATAAATTCTGATATTTTCCAGCAGTAGAATAGTGCTTTTGTCTGAGAAGAATGTGCTAGTGAAGTAGAGGACTAAGAGTTACAGGAAAACATTGCTTAGTGAGTTGACTGGTTTTGGTGAGGGTGGGTTTTATGAAAGTATAATAAAGATTTGTAATTTGTAAGTTGAAGCTGCTTTAGAAGTAGTGTGGATAGGCTGGTTCACACATATCTGTGGAGAGATAGCTAAGGGCAGGACCAAATGGAAGTTGCAACACTAATGCATGTTGTGTGTGAATGTGTTTTTCTGCAGGTATGTAGAAGCTTCTGAAGCAGTGGCAGAGGAGGCAGACAAACCTAAGTTAAAGACTGTTGCTTTGACCTGTGTTCTAAACATCGGTGCTTGCAAACTAAAACTGTCAGATTGGCAGGGAGCCATTGAGAGCTGTTCAGAGGTAAATGAAATGTAATGTTCAGTATCTTGGTCAAGAATTGGCCTGGATAGACACAAGACTACAAAGCTTTTTAGAGTCTTCTGACAAGCTTATGATTTTAAAGTGAACAAGTAGAAGCTCATGGTGAAGCTAACTTTCCAATATGTGGCTTTTTAAAAAGATTTTGAAATTGAAATGAATCATTAGAAACAAACAAAAGAGGGCTATTGCTTACTGCCAGGAAAAATGCACATCATTGTCTGTTTGGTTTGCAGACCTACTTCTTAACATTACAAAGAGTTAAACTGTGTTCAATGAAAGAATACTTTTCTCTGGAAGACGACTGAGCAAAATGTTTTACTTGCCTCTAGATTTGATGGCCTTCTATTTTATTCATGGCAGGGACTTTCTAACCAAATAACTAACCTTTCAGGTAGGCTTAGTGATGAAATAAAACAACTGAATAGAAAGAAAGAAACAAGGTTATGATAAATCTGGAAAAAAGAAAACCAGTAGAATTAAAGAAAAAAAAAAAAGGAACCATAACATGGGCATAGTGCAAATTTAGGAAATTTGAGGAAACTTTAAATAATTCAGTATAACTCCAATATTTTGAAGGAAACAGAGGAAAGAATGCTCTTATCTCTTAGCAAAGGATCCTGAGCAGCATCTCCTAGGGCTTTGTGCTGAAAACAGGAGTCTCAGCTAATCTGTGTGTGAGGTCATTAGAAAGCTGGATTGCTTTCTAGCTTGCTGATGGTAGAAAACCTTCATAAACCTATATTTAGAATGGACAAATGGGGAATGAGGAAAGAAGAAAATAGGAAAACTTAAATGTGCTGTCACCTAGAAAATGGTAAAAACTGAAACAAAAGTGTTACAGAAATTACTACAACTAATAATACTTGCCATTGTGGGAAGAAAAATCACACCTCCTTTTTTTAAGATTAAACAATTGTTAGATAAAGGCAGCTCCGTATTTATAAAAGACTTCTGTAAGGTATTTAGCTTATGTCTCATAACTGTGTCAGTGCTTTAATCAGAAGCAGAATCCAGTTTCCTAAAATTAGCTAATAAAGTTCTAGGTAATTGTTAATGAGAAACTATACACTTTCACTTTTATGATTTCACACGGCCAAAAGCAATTTAAATTAATAACCTGGAATACATGCATTGTTTGGTGTAAATAATGAATTATGAACAGCTGAACCTGTTCAAACAAACCCTGCATTGAAATAGCTGCAAGCACAATGGTCAAGGTAAAACCAAAGAATGCTACCTCTGTGTATACAATCCAGACAACTAATTCTTAGCACAGAAGAGACTGAAGGCTTTATAGTAGATGGATCAAGAGGAGCACCTCCAGTAATACTTTGTATTAACAGCCAATACCCAAGTGATTTTAAAAAAATTTGTATGTCTATTAATGACTTAAAGTTAATAAATTAAATTAATAGAGTAACACATTGCTGTGAAGACATTTCCTCTAAACACTGAGAAACTATATTCTTTAATAAAGACACTGTAGAACGAACTGCAATAATAATGTGATTTTCACAGGCAAGATAAGGTGACAGCTAGCTGACCAAATTATCTGAGGTATTCTGAAAAAATAATCAAAGTAATCAAAAAGTGGAACAATCTCTTTGCCCAGCCACTATATTTCCTATTTTGATATTGTCATATTAGAGCTGGCATATACACATTATTGAAAACATTCAGCTCAAAAAAGGCGTAATGACTGGAACTTGGCAAAGTTCCTGAAGCATGAGATGGATTGCTTGCATGTATCTTTCTAGCCCACAGTGAAAAAATCTTTGCAGGAAATCTCTGTTTTATTTTTGATGCCATTTGAGGAGGTTTCGGTGCGAAGGAAGGAGCTGCAATAGAGTTGCCCTGTGAGACTCAAGGTTAGGATAATCTGAACTGCAGCAACTCCTCAGCCTTGACAGCTATCTATATATACACACACACACAGCTGTTCCATTTGGGCCTCGTGTATGCTCATCCTTCACAAAAGACCACTTTTGGTGCAGTGGTACTGAAGCTGATTGCTTGCTATTCAGTGTGCTGCAGTATAGCATTCCTTTTTACACAGTTAATGTTTTGACAGCTTACCCTCAAACCAACTGCAAAGATTGTCTGCTGGTGTGAATTGTGCCATTTGTGGAGATGGGAGGCTGTGAAGTATAAGAAATGTTAATGTGACAATTTTATTAAATTTACAGGCTCTTAAAATAGATCCAACAAATACTAAAGCTCTCTACAGACGGGCTCAAGGATGGCAGGGAATAAAAGATCTCGATCAAGCACTGGTAATGATCACTTCTCTTTTTTTCTTTTTAAATTTAAAATTCTGTCAGATCATTAATTTATATTTTTCTTTTATTTAAGGCTGATCTTAAAAAGGCTCATGAAATAGCCCCTGAAGACAAAGGTAAAATAAGCTGTTTCTTTTAAAATTCCCTTAAGAATTTAACTAAGTATCCAGGCTAGTATTCAGTTGGAATTCATACCATTGTGATACCTAAAATGCTAGCTTCTTAAACACTGATGTTCTGAGCACAGAACCCACTGAGGTGGAAAACCTGATTTTATACAGCAGTGATGTTTCTGTTGCACTGGAAAACCTGCTTATGTAGGTCAGCAGCATTCCTCTTGAACTGTGTCTATATCTCTTACTAGCTTAATTTCCTGCTCTAATTGGGTGAGATTTTTAGCTCCTAAGTTCTGTGCTTCCTTACACACTCCCCTGTGTGGTTACCTTACCAGTTGAGACAAGGCAAGGGACAAGGCTTTTGCTGGTAGTATCTGACCTAATCAAAGATTAAATCCAGTTTTATGAAATAACATAGGTAAGTTCCAGCAGCGACCTGGTGTTAACCTATGACAGGACCTAATGTAAAGAGATTACTGTAACTCTGTCATTTTCTTTCTGAGCAGCTATCCAGACGGAAACACTCAAAATCAAGCAGAAGATAAAAGCCCAAAAGGAGAAAGAGAAAGCAGCTTATGCTAAAATGTTTGCTTGATTTTTTTTATCCTTAACATTTAAATCTATGCACTAACTCATGCAAAAGGATAAATGGAGCTGCTTCTTTCATTTGCCCTCTGCTGCAGTTTTAAGTGTTTACAACACAGACGTCTAATAATAAAGACAAACTGTTCAAAAGTGATGCGGTTTTCTCTTTTTTTAAGCTATAGTAACTTGTGTTTGGCAATTCAGGTATTTTTCTAGTGTGTGAAGCAATAGTGGTTGTTTTCACAGCTTAATAGTGCTTCCTAAGCAGTTTGGTTTCACACAAAGAGAATTTAGGCATTTTCATCGTTCCTATTGGAGCTCGCCTGATTTCTTGTAAGGAATAAAAATGCTGGTAGACATAGAATAAAGATGCAAGTATTTTTTTTTTAGAACAGCTTTACAATAGGTATTCCCTGTTATCATCATCAGGGAAAAAACCAAACCCAAACTATAAATTTGATGTAAATGGTAACACTCTAAAGCAGTGACAATTTTTTAGACTGATCTATTTCCCTGACTGCCAGGTATGATTACATGTAAATCACTACAGCTAGAGAGAGAAAATACTTTTTTAAAGGAGGGTACGAAATTATTCCACCCCACCCACAATTCTGGATGTGGCTCCTGTTATCACTGAACTTCAGCAGTAAATCCAAGATCCAAAGCTCCTTTGTCAGTCCTGATAAGAACTTTTGCTTGCCATACAGCTCCTGTAAAGAAGTCCTACTTAAATAAGGCTAGGGTTTAACCAGAAGGCACCAACTTAGCATTTAATGCAACAGTCATATGTAAAATTCAGAATGGCACATTAGTCTCAGACTCTTTTAACATTCAAGTCAGTGCTGTACATTAATTACACTGCAGCATAAAATACTCCAACATATTTGTTGGTGATCAGAAGTCACTGAATAGATCTGTTAGTTTACATTCCATTATAAGCTGGTCCTCCTCCACCTTCAGGTACTACCCAGTTAATGTTCTGACTTGGGTCTTTAATATCACACGTTTTGCAGTGGACACAGTTCTGAGCATTTATCTGCAGTCTTGATCCTTCTCCTGTTTCCAGGGGAACATACTCATAGACTCCTGCAAAGACAAGAAGGGAGCTATCACTTTGCTGAACAGCTTCCCCCTGTATGCATACTCTACTTACCAGCAAGTGTAATGAGGGAAGTGTGTTACTAATGTGACTTAATTCCCTCCTAACATGTTTAACAGTTATTTCATCACAAAAGTACTGCTAACATATTTTAAGACCTGCAACCGAACCCCCTTCTGGGAGGAAAATGGACATAGAATGCTTGGAGTACATAGGAGGCCAGGTGTACCCTTCCTGAAGTACATAGCCTTTCATCTTGCAGAAACAGCTGACACACATTTTTGTTACCTACCTGCTGGACAAAATCTTTGCTCTGGTCCATCGAATACAGCCAGATTCCTGTTCACAGGGACGCTGTCATCTTTGAGAGTTAAATGAGCAGGCTGGTCATGTTCATGGTTTGTACCACTTAAAGCCACAGATGACAGGAGATCAAAACTGATTTTTCCATCAGGCTTTGGGTATTCAATAGGAGTGCAGTCTTTGGCTGGCTTGAGCTGAGCAAAATCTGGTCCTAAATATATTTTAATAGATTTCAGTATAGAATTATTTTAATTTGCAGTTACTCAAGAACAATTTAACTAAGCTGTTTTAACTTCCCTTGTAATCAGAGTGAAGTACTTCATAAAAGGTAGCCTTTTTCACAAGACAAAAATCTATACCAGGTTATACTAAGCAGTGTTTTAATGTCTTAATTTACATTGTGTGGTAGCTATATATAATAATAATGTATATATAATACAACAAAGTCAGCATCAATGCTTTACCATGCATTTCTTTTGTACGCTTCAAGGCCTTACCACTGGGCCACATGTGCACTAGCTGACACTAAGACCAGAAAAGACAGACATATAAATTTAGAATCTCCTTCAGGGGATAATGAAATTACCTGGATGTTTTAATGTCCATGGTTCCATTCCTCTCAGTAGCCAGTAAAATATGCCTGTATATATCATTCCTCCATACACACCGAGTACGCTATGGCAGGATGGTCGGATGTTTCTGACCGCATACAGCTCTTTCCAGACCCAGGACTTCTTCAGGTTCTCTTCATATTCTTGCACATCAAGTCCTAAGGCAGTACACTACTTATTAGGTACCTACAGTACATCAAGACTATCCTTGAAATAAATGCTGAATAAAAGCAACTGCTAGCAACGAAATCAGCAAAATGAGAATTTCAGAACTGTAAGCTAGGAATATACTAGACAACATGTTCCAGCCTCTTCAATCAAGAGACCTGTTCTGTTTGCAGATATGTAGTGCTCCTTTGTAGCTTCAATTACATGAGCCTTAAGCAGCATTGAATTGCCCCAAACCTCAGCAAAATATAATCAGACTGGTGGCTACATTGGCACCTCTATGGGACCATAGAACCTCATAGAATCTGAATGCTGACCAGGACAGTCTACCCGTGATCCAAAGCCAGGTTTGAAATTCTAATGTCAAGTTCAAAAGCTTTTTCCAAAGAAGTGTAGCAACCAAAGTCCCATTTCAGTAACTATGGCTATGGCCCAATGGATAATGCCAGTGCCAGGTAATTTCTCCCTCTGTAATCAGCACATTCATGAGAGATATGTGACTGCACACTTTTGATTGAAACTCTTTGACTGACATTTCACACTTGACACCTCTACCACAGTGTAGTTAAAGTCAAGTAATTATCTTAAAAAATAATGTTTCTTCAAATGAAAATTGAGAGCTTTCCCTTCACCATTCTCCATTACTACTGTATAGGAATAAATGTTCTAAATAATCAGTTTTAAGCCCTGTCTACGTATGAAAAGCATATTTCAGCCTGTATTTCCCATAAAACCCATTATCCCTTGAAACAGAAGATAAGTGGGCTGTAGTAGTCCAGTCTTGACAAGACTGGAAAACAGCATATAAAACCTGTCCATAACAAGAGTGGCACACTACCCCCTAACAGTGTTTATAGCTTCAGATAGATTCTAAGCATTTTAGCATGTCTAGTTGAAGTTTTAATTGTTCAGGACACCTTCTGTGTAGGGTGCACATCAGCTGAATGAGAGCTCATTAGGCCTGAATCCACCAGTACAGAGAGGAGATTTTGAAAATAATCATCTGGCTATAGCGTCTTATTTACAAAGTGACTGAAATTCTAGTTCTTTCTCCCCAGACTTTTAACAGATTTAAGGGGACAATGAAGGCTTAAACAAATCACTACAAGGTGGTCAAGGCCAGTTAATCACTACAATGTGCTTGTACTATGCTTGTATTAAAATAAAATACACATAGTCTCAAACTGAGACAACGAAAAGATTAAGAGACAGAAAAAAGGAATGAACAAAACCAGGATACGAACAACAGCAAGAGCGTATTTGAAAAATCTCATGCTATTTTGCTTACATTTAATCTATTCCTTTTATTTCCTGTTTTGGCAGGCTTTAGGTAACACTTTCTGAATCTTAAAGCAGTACTTTGTATTGTGTTTGTAGGAATAAAACTATTCTTGTTTACTTGTACAGGAAGTGTATACTTTTCAGATGGTCATTAGAGCTTCTAGCAGTAGGATCAATACTTATGAATAACTGAGCAAATATTAATTTCTTTCTTAAATCATTTGACATTATCAATAGTAACTAAACAATAAAATATATTTTAGCCACACCTAATTCATGATTTATTCGCATTTCCAACTAATTAATTCAGCCAGATTAATTACTGCTGTTAGTTGGTGGTGGTTCTAATTGAACACAGGGTAATTACCACTCAAAGTACAGTGATCTTACCTATTGTCTTTGATTGGAGATTTTCATTGATTAATTGACTAAAAATGGCTTCTGAAGCCAACATGCCACTTTTCATTGCAGTATGTGTTCCTTTGATCTTGGGAACATTCAGGAGTCCAGGACTGCAACCAATTAACAATCCACCTGGGAAGGTGAGTTTGGGTATTGACTGAAGAGAGAACAGAAAGAAAGGTGGTTGTTTTGTTCTTGTTTGTTAAAGTGAAAGTAACATTCTGGAAATTAAACTGGCATAAGGCTTCAGGGTCCTTTAATTTTCAGACTTTGCATGTGCACTCTCTAAACATACACCAGTTACTCCACATACTCATGGAATTTGAGCATAGTGTGCATATAGGAACACAGACACCGTACTTGTGCTGAGTATGAAAGTAATAGTATTTTCCTTATATCCTCTCTCCAGCTGCCTTATCTGCAGCAAAACTCCAGTAGTGTCACTCACCAATATGGTTTTCCTCCTTCAAGCTCAAGTGAATTATTTAAAATTAAAAACCCAAACCTCCATTTGTTCCCTGATTTCCACACAGTAAGTTGTACTTATTTAGTCTCACCTCACCATGCTTTTTTTCCACAAATCTTTTTTTGTGAAACTGCACAATGCTATCATACCTGTCCCCCTCCTCCTTATTTTAGAAGTTGCTCACAGCCAAAAAATATATTTTGGTGCAAAATCACCATCTTACTCCCATTCTGTAAGCATAATGTCAACTCACAAACCTAACACAGCCAAGATGATTTGCAAATATCAGGTCAATAGTATTAATATACTACATTATACACCTATATTAACTAAGGAATACCTCAGCTACCAAGGTGATTAAGATTTTAGACCAAGAACAGCTTCAAAATGCAGACTGACTGCAGAACTTTGAGCAGAAAGCTCTGATCAAAGCCTAAGTCACCAATTGCTGAAGGTAAGGTTTGAACAAACCCTTTCTGCAAAAGTCTTTAGTACTGAGCAGCATGTCTTAATCCAGCATCCTGCTTTTATTAAAACTGTCTGAAAGAATATATTTTGCAGTAACCTAAATACCAAACAAGTAGTTGAATTTCATGAAAAATGTCCAAAAAATATATCCCTTGGAGTTTAAGATAACCCAACCCAAAAGTTTTGTTTCTTCTGCTCATTCAATTGTTACCTCTTTACTAGTCAGCCAGGACTTTTGTATAGTCATATAGCTATCACTAAAAAAAGTTATATTACACAGCATTTCCTCTGTGTTTTGTGCAATTTGTTTAATTAGAGACTTAGTGATTTGGTTCATTGGAAAGGTAATTGAGGCTGAAAACACAACTACAACTTATTTTTCTGGGACAAGGAGTTTCAAGTTCAGCTACATAACACTGTCTCAAAGGGATTAAGTATGTAGGATGGTCTTTCTTTTCACAGCAAACAGTCATTCTGTGTTATCTGTTAGGATTCAGTGGTTCAGCACTGACATAAGCATAGAAAGACTTCTTGACTGACTCTCTAAATTGCATAGAAAGATGGTGATCAAGTACTTTTCTTCTGCCACTACTGTTTCACATAAAATGCACATAGTGACCCAACATACTGCTAAAGAACAAATGAGATTAAAGATGAGTCATGTACCACAAAAGGCAGCACATACTGCAGCTTGGGTAGCAATTCCCATTATTAGTACTATGGCACTTGGTGCCTGCTTTCACAGTTAATGGAAGAAACACATCATGCCCCTGAGATACAGACACAAAACAAGACTGCTTTAGAGAAGGGGAGACATCTGCTCCCTGCAGAGTCTTTCCTGCAGGCAGTCAGGAAACCTCATGTTCTTCCTCCCCTTAGCTCGAGATCAGGGCTTACAATCTGTTAAGTGAGTCTAATATTTGACACTTAAATGGGTTGTCATTATAAAGGTTTTTCCCCTGATATTCAAAGCATACACTGCTCAACAACTGCAACACTTTTTTTCTACAAAACTCTTAAACCTTTCAAAAATTTTCGATAAAACAGAGGTAAAATAGAGGGTGCATGGGAATTTAAGTGCTTTGTTTTCACAATTTTAATAAACATTATAAATAGTAACTAAACTCTGATCCTTCCTTCCACATACATTAAAAACCACGTGCACTCTCTCTCCCCCTTCACTCTGTGCTAAAGACTGAAGATCATGGTCATAAGGTTATAACAAAAAAGCTGAGGTTGGTGGTAACTCTATACACCTTTTTGATGCAATTCTGTTATCAAAATGAAAAACTGGAGCTACAGAATGACTTACATAAGAAAATATTCCTGGACTACACTGATACAAATGAGTCAGACTGCTACAGTTATTAATCAAAGCAACACATGCAAAAGAAGAGCTAATCTTAAAACTCTTCCTAAGTGAATCATCAATAAAGCTTTTTTTTACTGAAGCAATGTATTAAAAAAAGTCTTTTAAAAGAGTGACTTCATGATCACCTAGACAAATCTATCTACAGGAAATGAAAAAAAAAAACCACCTCCAAAAAACCAACAAAGCAAAGCATGCTTTTATATTAAGAACAATAAAAAGTAAGGGACATATTGATTTAAATCCAGCAAAGATGTCCAACGGTGAGGCAGAGAAGTGCAAGGCACACTTAGGGACACTTAGATGTGGCACTTAGGGACATAGTTTAGTGGTGGACTAGTTATTGGACTCAGGCATGTAAATGGTCTTTTCTAATCTAAATGTTGTAATTATTCTGTTCTACTGTGTAGCTTAGCACAATGTCTGTAAGTGACTTAAAAAATACTGTTTTTTCAGCAGGGTGCAACTAAAGTCACAGTCTGACTACTTCACCAAAGCCAGAAATTCAATGACTATGTGTGATAGAGAAACCAGGGCATGGGGTGGAAAAAGAAGCCCCTCTTGCATAAAAGTCTAGATTAAAACATCTTGGTAATTTGCATCGTATCTGTGTTAATAACGGAGTGGCAATGGTTTTGAAATAAGCCAGTAACACAGCTGTGTTGCAATGTCATATGACATATTTCCACTGCAGAGTGGACAAAATCAACACTCTGATTGATTAAATGTGCAGCATGGGTGTAATCAAGAAGTTGCTTCCTGAACCCACATGACATGACTCACTGCCAGGAATGTCCACTGGGGTCAAAGCCTAACTCCACTGGGACAAGAGCGAGGCTGTGATGAAATTCCACTTGTACTGCAAAAACTGTGTGAAGCCACATTCATACCAAGAAGAGGTTGAAAAGGGAAAGGCAAAGTAGTCAGAGGGCAGAGTGGCATGGCCTATACACAGGCGGCAGATCAGGAACACTCAGGCCAGTTTTAAGTTCCAAACTGAAAGGAGCATCTGGGAGTACAGAACGTACTGCCATGCCCTGTGTTTCAAGATGAGAAGCTAACAGGTTGAAAGTACTTTAAAACTGTTAAACTCCAGACCATTTTTTTGCAAGCTTTGCCAGCCCCTTCAACTGACCTTCAGTCTTGATTAATACATACTCAAAATTTTACCTTTTACACTACCTAAGTAAACAAAATGAACAAGTATTCCACCTCCCAAGAAAGCAGAAATTCAAAGTTGTGCATGGAAGAAACTCAAGGTATTTGTACTTGAAGAGGTAAAGGTGCACCAGCCAAACTACATTACAATTTCAGCACCATCAGTGACTTAGAGTTCAAGTACTGAAAAGGAGTTCCTTTTGCTGGGATAAACAAGTAATTTAGAAGACCCCATAGGAACAGATAAGTGGTACTACCCTGTCTTCCCCAAGATTCCAGGCAAAACAAAAGATTGTCTGTGGCATCTTTGCTGCTGAACAGACTTGACTGCAATATAAATTCCACTTCACTGGCTGCTCATGGCTTGGATTAACACTCTGCTGGGTAAAAATTCTCTGGATGTCTGGGCTCAGAGAGCACTGGTGAATGGAGTTACATCCTGTTGGCAGCCAGTCACCAGTGGGGTTCCCCAGGGCTCAGTACTGGGGCCAGACCTGGTTAATATCTTTATCAATGACCTGGACAAGGGGATTGAGTGCACCCTCAGTCAGTCTGCAGGCAGCACACAGCTGGGTGGGAATGCTGATGTGCTGCAGAGGGATCTGGACAGGATGGATCCATGGACCAATGCTGACCATACTGAGATCCAGTAAGGCACAGTGCTGTGTCCTGTCCTTGGGTTACAACAGCTCCATGCAGTGACCTAGGCTTGGGCAGAGTGACTGGAAAACTGCCCAGCAAAGAGACATGGGGAGTCCTTTCAGCTGAACATGAGGCAGCATGTGCCCAGGTGACCAAGAAGGCCAATGACATCCTAGCCTGGATCACAAATAGTGTGGCCAGCAGGACCAGAGCAGTGATTATTCCCCTGTAGTTGGCACTGGTGATGCTCTATCTTGAATCCTTTGTCCAGTTTTGGGCCCCTCTCAAGACATTGCTGGAGTCTGTCCAGGGAAGGGCAATGGAGTTTACAAAGGGCCTGGAGCTCAGGTCTTATGAGGAACAGCTGAGGGAGCTGGGGGTGTTAAGCCTGGAGAAGAGGAGGCTCAGGAGGGACCTTACTGCTCTCTACAACCACCTGAAAGGAGGGTGCACTGAGATGAGGGTCAGTGTCTTCTCCCAATTAACAAGTGACAGGAAGAGAGGAAAGGGCCTCAAGCTGTGCCAGAGGAGGTTTAGATTGGATATTAGGAAAAATATCTTCATGGGAAGGGTTGTCAAACACTTGCAAAGGCTGCCTAGGGAAGTGGTTAACTTGCCATCCCTGGATGAGACACTTAGAGACACTTAAATGTGGCACTAAGGGACATGGTTTAGTGGTGGACTTGGCAGTGGTGGACTAGTTATTGGACTCAGCCACGTAAATGGTCTTTTCTAATCTAAATGTTTTAATTATTCTGTATTTCATTTAGAAAGTAAAGTGAATATGTCACAAGATTTTCAGTATGATGGAGCCTAAGTCTAGCAAATCTCAGTAGCCAGTACCCAGCAAGACAAGAAGGTTTTTCTGTCCAGCAAAACATTTGTTATAGCATGCAACCCAAATCTACAGCACTAAATATATGGCTATAGAGAACTCAAAGATAAAAACTTCATGAAAAAAAATTACCTGGATACCACCTTCATTTAATGCTCTGGCACCATAGGCAATCCTTGTGCCACCCTCCAAAGTAGGCTGTACACTAGGATGGTGCTTCCACCTCTGAAATTCCCTAAATGGATTCAAATAGGGATTTTGATAATCTAAACCAACCTTTAAAAAAGAAAAAGTGCACATTAATAAAAATGAAGAAATTTCAACAAACATTTTAATATATTTTAATATATTTCAGCAAAAATTTCAGTAATTTTAATATATTACCATATCAAGTCTTTAAATCTATTTTATACTAAAGCAACCTCAAGATCTTTCTACTTAAACTACTGCCAAAAATACATTTTATTAATGGTACAGCAGAAGCAAATCTGAAAATTTGCTCCTACAAGTCTGCTCCCATCCCCACCTGAAATATGGAAAATATTTAATTGTACTGTAATCTCCTTTCAGCTGTCTTTGGTATAAAAAGGATTAAATTAAGCATGATTTAATGGGTGGGATAAGCAGCAAAACTTGTTTTAAATTTGTATTTCATACCTCTGCCCTAAAAAAAGGTAAACAATTATTTTTTGTTTGTTATGTCCTCGTGCTCTCATACTTTAAACATTTCTTCAAATTGTTTAGTAGTCAATTTTAATTTCTAATTAGGTGAGCCATTGTAATAAAGCATAGGGGAGCACTTATGAAAGCAGAAAATGGGGTAAAAAAGACTGCCAGTGGGCTGGATGCCCAGGATTCTGATGCATTTGAGAATTTGCCCAAATATATACTCTGCATTTCCCATCTTTAAGATACTCTTAAAAATAATTCTCTTGCTGAATTTTTCTCTTTTGAGAAAGGGATTATTTCTGGTTCCTGTGAGCTTTACTGGAGATAAGCAACAAAATACATCTTGAGTCAGCAGCAATCAAGACTTTGCTATCTGTGGCAGCTCACTGCTTTTAGAGCAGTGCTTGCATCTGCGTTGCTGACAAGACAAAATTAATGAACAAGTTTCAAAATAAGGGTAAAATAACCCTACTACAAGAATCATCTCAGACTGAAATAAGTATAAAGGTCAAAGACAAAAAAGTGATTGCATGTTCACACAGAAGTTGATTTTTTCCTCTCTGGAGAGAATATGAACATTTCTGATTACCTACTATTCTCTGTGAGAATCAGAGCTCTCAGCCCTTCTAAAATCAAACAGAATTTGACTATGTACTGTACGTACTTATTAATTCCAATATTGGAAATCTTTACAGGACAAGTATGTATGTCTGAGAAAGCTAACAATTTTTTTTTCAATGCTTCTTACAAAACAGACAAAAATAGAGTTTTTTCACATGCTCTCTAATCCTTCTGAAATCTAGGAGACAGAAGTGTCAGCTCAGTCCCATGCTGCTGAAAGTCCAGTTTGTATGCTCACTCTTACAACATCTGTGTTGAAGCATGTCCACAGGGTAAATAGTAAATTTTTCATCTTGAACTGTAGGTGACAGAATATTTCCAATCCTTGTCCCTCACATCACCTGGATGCCAGAATGACACCAGACTATCTCTAGTGATCTCACTGCTTCTGCTCAAGTGGCAATAAGCAGGAAGAAGCTGCCAGCCCAATTCAGAAAGGCAGTTGCTAAAGAGGGCAACGTCAACAGGGGTGGAGAATACCAAAAACAAAGTGAAGAGCTCAGAAATTAAAGGGACATTGCTTGTAGCACTGCAGTGCTTCCACTTTATACACTTCTCTCAAAAAGTGGAGTTACACACAAGGTTGACACATGAATTAGGAAATGGAACTGTACAAAGCGCATGTGATTTAGATTTCCTAACTTACAAGAATTTTTTGAGCACAGTTTTGATTAGTCATTTGGGTTTGCCATTACCAAAATTTGCTTGGTTTGCAAAGAAATTATTCATAAGTTTTTTAGTTGGTCTCAATAAAAGATACTGGATTAAAGACAGATTAGTATGACAAATTAGCCTTCCCTAGACTGGGCATGAGCACACTTGAGATTGAGAAAGGACTAAATTTGGTCTGTTGCTATTCTTGTATTTACATTTTCTCAGTAAAATAAAGAAAAGAAACTGCATAAAATGAAGATCAAACAACAAAAAAGAATGAAAAAACTAACTTCACTTACCACAAACCCAAGAGCAACTAAAGGCTCACGTTCATTTAAGTGATAAAGAAAGGATCCTCCATATGTATGTCTATCTAAAGGCCAGCCTACAGTATGTTCCACTCTTCCTGGTTTCCATTTCTTTTCATCAATAGTCCATAACTGAAATGAAGATGACCAAAAAAAATAGTTTAGATTGCAAAGTAATGGCCTTTAATAATATATTAAAAGACAAATACACAATTACATATAAGAGAAAATTAATTTACTCCTATGAGTAATGCAAAAATTCATACAGTAAAATATCACCTGCTCCGTATACTTTTTTGGATTACCATTTAAGATTTTCCCAATACCTCTCTTTCTTTAAATGCTGTGTATCAGAAAATGTGACTGGGACTCCAGTACTACACCCAGAATTTTCATTCACCCACAAGATTTCCAATGTTAGTGACTTTGACAGATACTTCTGCCCACAAATGCTTATGTTAACTTTTCCTTTGAAAGTATTATTTTTTCATACGATGCTATGAATTATCTTTTAAGTTTTTCTTGGTTAGGACAAAGCAATATGCCTGAATTGATCTAAATATTTTCTGTCAAACAAATTATGCTGTCTCTGCTGCCTCCTACATGTTTCCAGTGCTCCACTGACCCATGATGAACTCAGAGAAGCATTTTCATGTTTTCAGGAGTGAGTCCATTTTCTGCTCATTTCACAAAACATCTTTGCACCATGGAGGTACGTGCCAGGCACAGTCTAATGACAGGAGGGCAGCTGAGCACTCTAAGATCAGCTCAAGCATGGAGTAATGCTCCAGTTTAGATTAAAGAGCACATTTTTGAGTGGGACTTCTGATTCCTCCCACTTACTGTGCTTTAACTCACATCATGGATCAGCCATGGAAGGCACGAACTGGATTCCTTTAATGTGAAACTAAACGACAGGGTCCTAAAAGTCCATCTAAAGCACTCCAGTCATGAAAGGGCACTCAGTCTATGGGACTAGATCACAGCTAGTCCAAAGTAAAAATAAATCGGAGGCGTGCACAGTACAGATATCAGCTCATCAGCACCAGCTACTTCAGATCCACTTCTACTGGACCACTTGCTAAAGCAGACACAGTCTCATCTGCAACTCTAGAGGAAAGCCCTTCTTCAATTACAATTTCAGTATTAGACACTGTAACTAAGATTATGTCATATTTACAGAGTAGTTATTCTCTACAGAAGTGTAACCACTCAACAAATATTTTGCAGCTGTAAGCACATACTAAAGTAATAAACAATATGTTATAGTCAAAACTCTGAACATATTCTAAAATAATACAGCTCTTATTAATGAGTGATATTTCCTGAGTATAGAATATTTTAAAAAGGAAACCTCATTCCTATCCCAATTTTATATACCCAATGAAGGGAGGTTTTTTTAAAAGAAAGGCTCATCCAGAAGGTGCTTCAGAGACCACGACTCATCATCAGAAACAGCTCTCCTCTCTCTTTCACTAACATACAGAAAGCACCATAGAAAGTATTTTCTTTCTTCCTCATACGCTAAACTCCCCCCAAAATTAGGCAGCACAAATCCCTCTCTCATTTAGTACAAGTACAGAAAACAGATTTCACAAACGACCATAATCTGACAATGTTAACAGAGCAGATTCAGAGGTACCTCTAGTTATAACAGATACAGGAGAAGCAGCAGCTGAAATAAAGTGTCACGACATTCAGGGAGCATCTGCTCTGACCAGCTTCAGACAAGCAAAGGTTCTGAAGTCTGAAAGTGTAACTCAAATTCTTTAATTCTTATGTTTTATACAAATTAGCTAGAAAGCAAATAGAATCTACCTTGAAATCTTACAGTATTTTCTTTAGTTGTTAAAATTATGCAAGTGATACCTCTTTCAATCCAATGCCATAGCTCTGGGGTTGACAATTCTCCCTTAGATTGTATTTTTTGTACAGCTGTTTGGCTAGATGTCCATGACAACCTTCAGCAAAGACTGTGACTTTAGCATGGAGTTCCAAGCCTCTTTCAAAGGTAGCCTGCAAAAGTACAGCATTTCATCAGCAGTTAGGTCTGTGCCACGGACAACTCACAGCAAGAAAATGGAGAGTAATAAAGAGAATTTACACTACTTGGTAACACAGCTCAGAACATACAAACTATTGCAAATTATAGTTTGAGTTCAGTTGCCTTTTCCACCTCACCATGATGCACCCCTGGCAAGTCTTGGAAGGGGATTCCAGTAAAGCAGCCCCACAGTGAAAAAGAGAATCTTTCCAGATCAGAGAATACTTGTAGCAAATCTGCTCATTCACAAGGTGCAAAGGAACACTGACAGACAAAGGATCTTTACCTGTAACCTCACACTTTAATTTTTGCTCATGAAGTCACATTACAATAAAATATTGTGTGTGTATGTGCCCCAACATACTAGACCAGACAGAACTACCATATCTGAAAAACCTGGATCACCCTTGCTCCCAAAAGGACCCACTACTTCAGAATAATGACATTAATCTGGCACATTTAAACACACAATAAAATTGAACTAAATATATCACTATAATAAAATCTCATTAAAAATTCCAACAATGAGATTGAAAGCCAGGTAAGGGGAATTGGCATACCGCTGTATGAATATATCACCTGCACCTGTGAGCCCACTGGACAAGAATATAGAGTATGTATACAGATTTTTTTATAACAAAAAAAAAGCTTGATTTCAGTCAGAAAGTTTAATGTTGAAAAAGACAAGGAACAGTTTTGGATGAAGCTCTCCAGCCATTCCCAATTAAACCATCTCAAGGTAAGCCAGCATAGGTTCAAAAGAAGCTTACTGATTTGGTTTTTAATTGTCTCTCAGGTGCAATCTGCTTGTAACTTACAAATTACTCATGTTCTCTCTAGTTGAGAATTACATTTAAACAGGAGTGACGGGATTTTGCAAAATTTTCTGTACTCTTTGAATTTCTGATTGTCAATGTGAACATGAATTAATTTTCCAAAATACTAAACAAGAGTTACCTCTTGAATATATTGTGTCGACTTTGAAGTAGCTTTATATAAAACAAATTAACTACAACTCCACATTGTAAATATTAGAAATTCACTAATTTGAAACATTTCAGTAATGTGACAGAGTTGTATTTCATAGTTAACAACCTTCTCCAGTATCTACACAAGAATCAACGTGCAACTTTCTACAATGTATTTTCATCCCTGTCATTTTTATTTGGTTGGCGCTGACTGCAAGGTGAAAATCTATTCATTAACCACAGTCTATTTGATTAGGCTCTGTATAAACACATTGAAGATATTCTTGCCTTGGAGATTATACAAACTACATCTATTTACCTGAGGCCTTATGTACTGGAGGCAGTACCAGCTGACTTAACTGGCAGCTAAAATACTTGAATTGATTGATAGTGCAGTAAAAAACACTGCAGTAGAGGCATACTCATTATATACTTAAAAGAAGTTAAGAGACACATTCTCCCAGAATGGGGAAAAAAATGAATCTAGGTTTTGAGGATGTTAAGAAATACACCTAAAATTGTTCCTTCCCATCTTCAAAGCCAAACTCGAATGAAGTTTCGTTACAGAAGCTGCACACATTACTTGTGCCACCTTCTGGACAAAGCATGCACTGGAAAACAAGAACATGTCTGTCCCCTACAGCAGATACACACTATTACACTGGAAAAATACATTACTCCTCCACTGGCCATATTCTCTCAAAAAAAGAACGTCTTTTCTTCTCACTCCCTTCCTTAAATGGGGAAAACCAGCCCACACTTTATGTGAAAGTGAATACTCTTTGAAACTCCAGGAAACTAGAACGAAACTTTATAAAAAAAGAAAGTAAATGTTAAGAAAAAACTTGTACTCCTAATTTATGTAGTCAAATAATTCTGTGTGAAAGTTGTTCCAAGTAACTCTGAGGTGCCACATGCTTCCAACATATTATACAGGGAAACAGCACACTTAGGGCAGGTTCTGGATTCCACCAAGAAAACAAAAATCCAACTCTGACACTTAGGGCAGGTGGTCACCTTGTGGATGCAGAAACATGACCCATCAGCATAGAGGTATAAAGACTCAGAGTGTGTACCTTGCCCCAACAAGGTAGACAGACAGTCAGCAAGTACAACTGCAGCTATAAATATCAAGGAAACCAAAGCAGCCAGAACCACACTATCTTACATCTTGCTAGTTACCAGATGGACTAAAGCTTTCTATTTAACCTTTAGACCTTTTTTCCAGAAGTTCTTTCCCTTGTTTCCAGATTTCACATATGCCAAAACACCCTTGCATAATTTCCTACAAGACAACTTTTCTGAAAGTTCTAATCTCAGAAGAATTAGAACTTCTACTAATCTCAGAAGAATTTTGCAAAGTTCTGAGACCAGATCTTTCACAGGTAATCAATACAATTAAACAGAGGGAGGACAGGTACAGAGATTAACAACTTTTCTTGTGCTGCAGCAAGACTACTGATGGCAGTACAAGCAGATGTATCACAATTTCCATAATTAGACCCCTAGTTACGGGAAAGACAGATACTTACTTTAGGTGCTCCATCCTTCTGAATGCCTACATCATTAGTTGCTATCCCTTTCACACTACCATCTTCATGAAAAAGGACCTTTGGAAATATTTAAACAAACAAAAACCATTGTAATGAAACTGTACTTTGATTCTATTTATTGAAAGTTCTAAAGCAGAACTTCTAAGCACTATGACTTTAATGGTCAAACACGAAGATTATGTATTTATTCACATACTGTATGATCCACTTGAACTTTGCTGGATCTGAGCCAGGGAATTTGGACAGAGAAACACGGTTTTCAGTATATGTATCAGTTAAAAGGAATGTTGCACATGTACAAATGATCACTGCACTGAAGGCCACTTTTCCAAGGCCACTTGTCATAAACACACACTGATGTCATTAGTACCTCAGCTGCTGCATAGCCTGGATATATCTCAACACCCAAAGCTTCTGCTTGTTCACCTAGCCAACTCACAAGGTGGCCCAGACGTACTATGTAATTTCCATGATTAACCATTGGAAGTCCTAGGCAAAAAAAGACACACACACATATAAATCATCAGACACTAGGCAAAATAATCAAAGCTGTATACAGCAGATGTCACATCTACAGTTACTGTCTTCAAGGTACTCTCATGTGTTAGCAGAGCCATCACCTACACAGATTGTATCACTGGAACCTATCATATTCTAGATACACTTGCTGCAATACATGGAATCAAACTTGTTTTGATTCATGGAGAAGTTCAAAAAGACAGAGAGGAAGCTGACTCTCTTCTCCCTCACTAAACTTTACCTGGAAGAATTGGCACTGGAATTCTAGATGTCTCTGTTAAAATTCCAAACTTGTCTTCAGTTACAGGAGTATGAAGTGGAGCCTACAAAAAATAAAATAGAAGTAGAGAGCTATGTTTTCTTAGCCAATCCAACAGAAACAACAAAATGAAACAACCAAACTGGCAGTTAAGTTTAGTATAACCCCTTCTATAGGAAGGTATCACAAGAGAGAAGATAAAGTACTTTATGAGACAGTCATCAGGCAAGAATCAACACAACTACTGAGGCTGAAAAAAAAAATGGCTTTGCAAATAATGTCTACTGTACAAAAGCTTCTACTACATCAATATTCCAGACCTTTTTAAAGAAGGCAGCCCAGCTCGCAGATTTATCACCATAAGGCAAAGCAAAGAGTTGACAGCTGACTTCTTACAGTTCTCAGGTGCAAGTCAGATGGCTGCTCTGGGACCTCCCTCCTAAAATCATCTTAGGCCTTTGTTACACCACAGTTTCTGCACAAAAGTGAGTGTACTCTGTGCTATCTCCATGAAGAGCTATTGTACAGATCCAGCAAGTCTGTCATTGGTGAGGACCAAACATCTTCCTGCTTGTACATATGAGGTGGATTTTGCACAAAGGCAGCAAGTGCAGGGCACCCCAGGCTGCACCAGATATATTGTTTATATGCAGTAGGACTGCAACAGAAAAGAGCAAAGGCCACAGCATATCTGTGTAGACAGAAAACTTTTAGCATTGTGGGACTACAGGAAATGGACTAAAAAGAAGGTACCCATTTTTGTTTTGTTCCATTAGCGTATTTTAAAATGGTACTAATTACTAATGGTACCAGGTATGGTAATGGTACTAATTACTAATGGTACTAGCTCATACCAGAATGAGTCAGATATGAAGTTCGTTACAATCTAATAGTGAACCTTGGTGTTTACATGCTCATACATACCCCTCTCTCTTTCCAGTCTGGAAAGAGTTCTTCTAAGGACCTTGGCTCGAGACAAGCACCAGACAACGTATGTGCACCAATCTGAGAAGCCTTTTCCACCAGACAAACACGCATTTCTTTGCTGTGCTCAGCAGCCAACTGTTTGAGCCGAATGGCTGCAGAAAGGCCTGCAGGGCCTGCTCCAACAATGACAACATCAGCTTCCTCTGCAAATCTTTCCATGTTTACCCCTTCAATAGAAAAAGATGATAATAACATAAGCCAATCTCCAATTTCTTCCGACCTCTCTCTCACTAAACCTAAACCCTCGTGGTAAGAACAACTGAAAAAAACAAGCAGCTACATACTGAACAGAACTAAATCTTGTGATAATCACTAAACCAAAAGCTGCTTGTGTATTTTCCTTATGAACACAAGCATAAAGTTTCTTCTATACTATTTTATAGCATTAAAGACATTCATTGTGAATTCATAAGCAAAAATTTTGTTTGAAATATTAGTACTATATTTAAGAATAGAGAATTTTCATAAAGAGAAAAAAACAGCAACACACTTTAGAAGAACTCAGCAATGACAATAATAATAATAAGGCAGTATTTAAAGAATGCAATGTTTTCACCTTCCCATCGTTTGTCTTTGTCCCGAGGATGAATTGTGTAATGTGTAGTTATGCGAGGCACAGAGGCAGTAGAGGCACATCGTGAGACACGCAGTGATAGAAGGCAATCTTTCTTTATCAACTTCAGAGCGTGAAAGCACTGACGTGCTGCAAAAACCAGAAACAACTTTGTCAAATCAGTAATTTTCCACATTTTTCAATATTTCAGAGACGCAAGTAGCACAACAAATATTACAGCTTCCCCCTCCCAAAGGCCACCAGGTGATATGAAGATGAGGAACAATAAACATGGACTTAAAAATGTTCAAGTTAGGAGGATGCTGTGTAATTTTTTACCAGGAAAAAAAAAGCAGCTTCCCCTTTAAGCATTCTTTCTTCAGTACACAGGCCAGCCATGCACAGCTGACATAGGACAATATGCGTATACACAGGTGAAACACATTTTAAGTTCTGATTTTAAACTTCAAAAGGTTTATTTGAGACCGCATTAAAAGTGACCAAACAATGGTAGAAACAGGACATGCAAGTTTGGCTCTGACATCTCAGCACATGTTGAGACACACAGCTTGATCTAGTAATACAAGACAGTTCATCTAAAAGCACATGCCATGGTCTGCAGTGAAAGCACAGACTTGAACCCAAGTCTAAGCCAAAGCTAGGAACAGTAGATACAGGTAACCTTTACCTTTGCTGCAGATACAGTAATTGTTGCAAGAACAAATTAGAATTTCTTTGTAGGCAAATGGACGAAAAATAAAGTTTCAAATTATCAAACCAGGACTCTTTTCAGAAGGCTATTATATGTCATAATTTTCCTCTTTTAGAAACAAATAATAAATGTGTGTGATTTGTAATAAAAAATCCTAGTATGGTTAGTATGAAAACTAGTTATGGTTAAAAGCTCTGTGACATAATGCACCTTGAGTAATAACTTTCCTTCCTTAAAAGATTCTCTGCTTTCAGAGATGAAGAAGAATAATACCGTATTTAAAGTGGAGTATTTCTGTAAAACTACATAAATAAAACCACCAGCATGCTATGACTGAAATGTTTAGTTGAGAATGACAATTGCTAAGGCCAGTGCAACCATCCTGTGCAATAACCCTGCCTGGTGACAGTCAGGACAGAGGTGTCTGTATGCAAGGTAGCAAGTATTATCCATGTTGGTTCCTTAACAGGAATTCTGTAGCTAATCAACATAACATAAAAGCTATTATCATACCACCTCATGATTTTTAGCTATCCTTCACCTGCAACCAGGCAGGATCTGAGAACAAGTACTCTGTAAGGCTGATAACAACCACATCCAAAATTACATATTATGAAACTTTAACTTTCAGGACTTTTTTATCTTACCATGGCTGATGGTATCAAGAATCACACAAGCATATTTTTAAAAGTAATATTAAAAAAAAGTAATGCAAAAGAAGTGAAACTCTGCTCCGAACACGTCTGATAATAACAGAGGTGGGTGCAAACGCTGGACGGGAAGATTCCTCCCCAGCGAGCGCACAGTGCCTGAGCCACGACGCTACTGAGAGCTCAGGGACTCGGAAAGCGACGGCAAAGCCTGCACGAACCAGGCAATCCCAAGGAGAAACTTTGCGGCAGCTCTTTAGTAACAGCTGTCGGGATGCTGTCCGCACAACTAAGGACACTCGTTCCACTGCTTTATTTCGCCCTTTAAAGCAGGTGACACCTAGCGTCGCTCAAAAATCCCGCCCGTCTTTTTAGGCAGCCCGCTGCAGATGAACAGTCCCGGTCAATCCCCCCGAGCTGGGGCGCGGGCAGCGCTCACGCACAGCGCTGCCCTCCCGCCTTCGGGCGCACAGAGGCCCCGGGCAGGGGGAGCTTCGGGGTCCCCGCCCGCCGGCCCCGCTCCGGCCCCGCGTCCGCCC
>VYXF01010429.1:539010-564886 GCA_013397295.1 Polioptila caerulea | reverse complement strand
GGTCGGGGCCGCCGGAGCTGCCCAGCGGGCACACGCGGGAGCTGCTGGAGGAGGTGGAGATGCAAATCGGTGACGTGAGTGTGGCGCGCTGCCCTCGGGCGGCTCCGGGGCCCCTCGGGGACGGTGCCGGGCGCCGGCGACCCCCAACCTCTCTGCCGTCCCTCCAGGCCGCCTTCTCGCTGGCGAAGATCCTGGAGGCGACGTCGGCCGTGTCTGCCCAGGTGGAGGAGCTGGCCACCAAATGCTCGGAGAACGCGCGGTTCCTCAGGACGTGGCGGGACCTGCTGAGGGAGGGCTACGAGTCCCTGAAGCCGAGCGGCTGACGCTGGCCCTGCCCGCCGCGCCGCCCGCTCGTCCCGGGCCGCGGCGGGGCTCTTTTCCACAGCCTCCTTCGGGGGGCTCCCGTGGAGTTTTGTTTTCCCCCAGAGTTCTTTCACAAATACTTGAGGGCTCTCGTATGGATGTTTTATGTTAGTCTACCGAATAAACAGACTTTGTTTAGGAAGTCGATTTTGACTTTTAGATTCTTCATTGAAGCTTAAGCTATCTCATACTCTCCTTTTTTCCCCTCTCTCTTTCGCGCTAATGTGGTAGATACCAAGTTAGTATGTGTGCTATGTTCAGAACTCATTCCTGGTAGGGAAGCGGTGTCCTATGATAAAGAATTGTCAACCCTCCTTTTGAAGAGCTCTTACCAGCAGAAACCCTGCCAACCCCAGAGAAACTTCAACTAAATACAGTTTTTTGTTATGCACACTTTTCCTTCATATTGAGTATGGGATAATGTGGCTAGTTGTGGCTTATTTATGAGCTGTAGAAAAATCCTATATCCCAAACCTTACTATTTTTAGCGGTATTGCAATGTATATCTGTAAAGCTGCAGATTATTTTTTGCAAGATGTTTTATTATTGCAAACGATTTTACCCTACCTTTTCTTGTAATAAAGTGCCTTATGGTGGACCATACATCTCTGCAGGGTAGAGGTCTAACAGCATTATTTACTGATAGGATGGATTGTTTTGAACTGTAAGTAAAAGCTTCCATTAGTTAGAAAACAATCTGTGACATGTATTCTCTTGTCACTGGGGAAGCACTTCAGAACTTTTTCTGTATTTGGTCCTGTTTTTTATCTTTGCCTTAACAGTGACTAGTTTGATAGTCTCGAGCTTGCTGTCAATAGAACATATTGGTCTGAAAGATGGCTGATCTGTAATTAATTGCTTTCTTGACACTCCTGTACCTTTACCAGGCACTGTGAAAAAAGTAATGCTGAGATGCAATGGCAGGCTACAGGAGAACATGACTCTGCCATGATTTATTAGCAGGCCTTATTTTTACTTACAGGGCTTGGAGAAAGACCCACTGTAGTTTGCTTATCAAAACAATAAAGATGTTGTAAAAATTCTGAAGTATTGTCTATGATTGTGTTACTGATAGAAACAAAGGTGACAGTGAATATAACCCTAATAACGTGTAGTGAAAAACAAGTAATGGCAAGGTCAGGGATCCCTGCATATCTCACCAAAGGCAGTTACAGTCCCTGAGAGGGCTTGGCCTCTCAGAGTGAGGAAGTTCTATTGAATTGAGTTCTAATTGCCCTAGTTAAAGGCAATCCACCAACCAGGTTATTTAACCCCCACAACCCAAAATGTTGCTAAACAGCTTGGAAAATAAGTCGTTTTGTTCAGCAGATAATATTTTATTTCAGTTGAACATACAGTAGTGGAAACAAGATGCTTAACAATCTTCAGTTTCAAGATAATCCAAAGTTCTGTAAACAGTTGAAGTGTGAGTCACACTTTTTCAAAATTCTACTTCTTATACTGTTAAGAAGTTAAGTGCAAACATTGGAAGTATCTTTTAACTTTATTTTAAATAGTTTCATATCAATGCAAAAAAAAACTTTTTTTTTTTTTTTTTTACCTTTTTGGGCTTCTAGGCCATCAGACTGAATATAATACTGAGAGAAGAAGAGAAGTTGTAATAATTCATAATAGAAACGATCCTCTTCGGTAAGAATGGGTGAAGGAACTCCCTCTAGGGGGTTGTTTCAGATGGGATATTTTTTATTTTACCCGTGTAACTCTGGGAAGTAAAATAATGCTTCAAAAAGCTCTGAATAGCTGCAGTCTTTAAATTATTTTATAATGTGTCCAGTCATGTACAAAGTGATTAAAATGTAGATGTCATGACACCTGTTAAGACTGATAATTTTCTATTTGACCTTCTCCCTTGTACATAGAGGAATTTGTTGAAGTCTGCAAGCTGTGCTGAGCTGCTTTTGGTAGCCTATTAAGAAAAGTGAGGAAAAGAGCAGCAGCAAGATGCTGGGATACTCAGTCCAGTCTTTTCAGAGTAAGAAGGGGGAAACTGCCACCAGTTAAAGCTGAGGGACACTCACTGGGGGAAAAAACAAAACAAAACAACAAACCAAACCTCTCCTTTTTATTTTTTTCTTCACCGCAGTTCTGGTTCTTCCTGAATTAGGGGGAAAAAGATCTAGCCCCAGCCTCTCCCTGCTGTGGGCAGGGACACCTCCCAGTAGACCAGGCTGATCTAGGCCCTGTCCAACCTGGTGACTGTATTAGAACTATCATTACAATTTCACTATTGCCTTTTTGCATGAGTGAAATAGTCTGTAAATTTATAAAAGGAATACAAATTTCAGTTGTTTGGCTTTGACAAATATAGTTAAATTATGAAATTTAGATGTTTTTCTTATAGCTATTGCTCCTTAAAGCATCCTTAAAGATGATGCAGCCTAAAAAGAGCCAGTCAGAAACTTTGAGGAGAAAATACATTTCTTAATGAGGAAACCAATTAACTCTTAAAAAAAATTTTGTTATTGAAATGGGAACTTAAAAAAAGAAAAGGGATAAAGAAAATACATGCACACACACACACTTCCCCATAAATAGATGATTTTGAAACAATCTGCCCTCAGGGTGAGATGTTTCAAATGCAATTCATTTTTTTTTCCCACACTCTTGGCTTCTGGAAGAAAAAAGCCCCAAACAACTGATTTCTCATTCTGATCTCAGATGAATTGTCAAAATGTCAGGTGCTGCTGTGAGATGGTAAAATGCCAGTTCTACCTGCAAACAGGCGCATGGCTCCCTCTTCTTCCCACAGTGGTTCATGTGAGCCCTGGTGTCACACCTCCCTCTTTTCCTCGTGGCTGTAAAGCAGCAAGCCCACTGATGTGAAGCTAACAGTGCTGATGTCACCGTGAGGATTCAAAATGTAATTACGTGTATGAATTTAGTCTTGTCGACTGTGTCGTCACTGAAGCATCAGAAGAGTCTGTACAAAGTGCAGGCTTTGCAACCTTTGGAGAGATTTCATGCATTGGCCACATCTCTACCCAAATGAATGATGGACCGTAGGGTTTCTGGCTGCCTTTGCCTCTTTTGGATCTTCTTTGTCTGTAGTTGTACCAAACCTGATGAATCATTTCTTTGAAAGGTCGTGTAGTCAAAGTGTAGAGAAGAGGATTCAAAGCACTATTTATTGGCAGTATAAAAATCACCACCCAAGAGGTTATAGTACCTTAGGGAAGGAAAAAGAATGGCAGCTGTAATATGCATTCCAGTGTTTGCATTCTTTAGTTTACGTAAGCACTTGGTGACAATGCAGCACAGCTTCCTGGTGAGAGGGGGAGGTCATGCTCTTAGGCTGAACTCCTGGCACAACAGGTGCTTTTCTTTTTCTTTCTGTTACACTTGCACTGCCTTTTATCTCCCTCTGTTTCCAGTACTCCCTGCAAAAGCTGACGTTTATTATTTTCTCAGTAGTTCTATTTATCCCTCTTTTCTATGCCATGTCTTGCTATTTGCTGTGACAGGCTTCTTGTTTTGGCTGAGCCCCTTTTTCTTGTCCCCAAACCTTTTGTCTCTGCTTTGCTCCTTATCTCTTCCTGTGATCTCTGTTCCCCATCCTCTTCCCAGGACTGAAGACATGCAGTCCTAATGATGCCCCTGATGTTCTGTCCCCCTGCAAAAAATATCCTCCATTCCCTGTATCCCCTCAGAGCCTGGTTTTCTCTTCTGCACCAGGACTTTTCTATTCCTCCCTCAAAAAAGAGCATTGTATGCATCCTCCTAATCTTTTCCTGTTCGTAAGAGATTCTGTGTTCACTGTCTGCCTGTGTCAGTCTGTGCATTTTTACAACATCCCTTTCTCATCCTGTACTGTTTGGGAGATAATTTACCTGAGGGACAGGTGGAGACAGGACAGGATTAAAGTGCTGAAAGATGTCAGTGGGTGCCCTCCATCGCATTGTTCAATTTATAAAATAGTTATAGAACTGTTTTGAGAGGCACAAAAAAACTTGAATTGACTCTCTCCGCGCCCCTCTCCAGTTTTACAACTTTGTTGCAATATCAAGACATTCCTGTTGACGCCCATCGCATTGGCTACAGTTTTGGTATAAGCATGTGCTTCATGCTAGAACTGGTACAATGTATCACCGACAAAAAGGAAATGCTGTCAAACAAGGTTTTCAATTTGTGTCAATTCGCACTGGTAGCTATTACGTCTTTAGTTTCATGAAACGAGTAATTACTGTTTAATCTTGTTCATCTATCACAGAACACTAATTTGCTAAACCCAAGATCACCCTGTGATTCAGCAAGACTTCTTCAAGGTTTCTTGACTTATAATACAGCTGCCTCAACTTTTCACGATATTTCCTTTCAAATGTCATAGGGGCTTTGATAGCTTCTTGGAGAAGAATTTTAAACGATATAAAATTACTGAATATTTGACATAATCAGCATAACTTCCAGACATTTGAGATGCAAGTCCAGACTCTGAATATCTCAACTCCCAACCCTCCTGGTCAGCGCATAGGGCAAAATCGTCTGAGCTAAAACATTCTCTTGCCAGTGTAATATTGTGACATACATCTGTACACTGAGTCTGAATCCGCTGGTGCTGATTGTTCTGTTCGTGCTCACATGTCCTTTCTAACAGGGTTTGCAAGCCCCATACGAAGAGGCTTTTTTTCTGGCATCTACTGGTATTGCAAAGAGAAGGAAAAAGTTAAGGTGCAATTTTAGTCTTTTAGGTTACACTGTTTTTACATGCGAACATATTTGCAGCATGAAGAAGATAAGCAGAGCTTTGTGTAACTTAATGAGTTGAACTATAAATACCAGCTTGTAAAATAAAATTATTTCAGAATAAGTTACATTATTAAATCAAGATAGAAAACACTATAGTGTCCTGGGACATTGAGGCAGCAGAAGCAGCAAAAGTCCTAAAATAAGAAAAGCCGATGCAACTCAGCCTTGATTTTCAAATATATTTTGTGCACTTTATAGATTTTATATGCAAACATATAAAACTTGAATGATTTGAATTTTGGAGTTTTTTATGTAACTCAAAGGTGGCTAATCTTTCATGATTATAGTAATATAGTTCAATTAAACAGCAAAATTATATAGTTCATTATATTGTGTGTACATATATATAGATATAGAACATAAAGCTAATTACAGAAATATAGTTCATTTCATTAAATTATTTTTCTTCTGAAGCAGAAAAACCATTTTGTGTAAGCTCTCTTGAAACAGCCTCATAAAAGAAAGGACATACCTGGTATCTCTACTCGAAGTAAAGAAAGGAGCTTCAAAATAAAGATAGGTATCCAACATAGTGCATCAGTAAATACAATGAAGAAAAAACGTTTAGCAAGGATCATCTCTTTTTTAATGTGATTCCGAATTTCAGTAGCCATAATAGCTGTCTGGTGAACACTGTAGAACATACTCCCATAGGAAAACACAATGATGATAAAAGCTGCCAAGTTTACACCTGTTTAAAAGTTAAAATAATTTATACCTTAAAATCATAATGGCAATTCTACATCACCAAGTTGCAGTCTGGGTAATAAAGAAGAATATTTCATCTAAACTGCTAGTCCCATGGCATTAAATCTGAGTCTGTCCTCATCTGAAGACTGAATTTTTGCCTCTACCCAAGTATTCATTTTATTCACTGATAAGTGGTAAATGACTGCCATCTGATTAAAGCTAAATAGTTCTTCTCTGGCCTTACCATTGCTCTGCTTCCCTAATACAGCCTCTTAATTCAAGAACATAATGGCCAATAATTTCTTTCTACTTTCTCAGCCCTTCATGCATTTTAAGATAAGTAGGTACACATCTAATACAGGAAAGTATTTATATTGGAAATAGTCTTTAAATGCTTGCTGGAGCATCTAAATCCAAGGGGGTGTGAACATCACAGCTATCTTATTTGTTTGAAAACTCGGTTCCTTCGCAGCTCTGGTAATACATACAGAAGAAATGCAACTTACCTAAGAAAATCACAACGGAGTAAATCTGACTTCCTGAACTTTCTGATTGTTCTGAGTGAAGAGGAAAACAGACTCCATTGGTGCCATAGTAGTTCCTGAAAAATTCCTTATTGCTCAGTGGGATGAAAGCAACAGCAAACCCAATTATCCAGATAAGAACCAAAATGGAAATTGTCCTGCATTTTCTGGGCTTCAAACACCTAAAAGGATAAACTATGCAGATGTATTTTTCCAAAGTCAGATAAGTCAACAGTAAGACTGACACCTCTGTAGACAGAATAGCCAGCGATCCGACCAATTGACAGTGAATACTGTCCATCCACAACTGAGCGTGCTTGTTGTATTCTCCACGATATTTAAGATCAAAAGCTCCAATCACAAATAAATATATTCCCATCAGACAGTCAGCACCTGTGGGCACAGTGCTTAACATCATTATTTACACATCTGAATTTCCCATTCTCTGTGTGTGTGTATTGGAAAACACACACACACACACACACACACACACATATACACACACACACACACACACATATATATATAAGAGTCTACTTAAAAGTTAGTTAATATACAGATATAAAATCAATATTGCATCTGGAATGCTACTATGAATTACAGTTAAGGCAGTATCATTCTATATTACTTCTTAATTTTTTTGTTTTCCTTTTCATTTGGACTCACAGTCCATGTTTATACTTGTTTCCATTTTTAAGGCTCTCGTAAAATTGGTTTGCAAATAGAAAAATATGCAGTTGTATTTATAGAAATACTCTTGCAACCCTTTTTTATTAGGTCTTACTTCTTTATTTATTTCTATATTAACATCTGGCCTAAGATAATTTTTTTGGAGTAGGCCATCTCTGCTGGCTTCGATGTTTATTTTTTCCACCTTTTGCTAGTTCAAAACTCATGTGCATAGTCTTCTAAGACTAGGAAGGGGAGATGACCTGTCAACACAGAACTGAAGGCTTCCTGGGTATTTCGCTAAAAAATTTTGCATAGCATTGCAATTGTTTCTATGGGAAAAACAAAGTTTCAAAATCATTGACGTGCTGTATTTAGAAATGTTGCAATAGTTTTATACAGTGTTGACAGCTACCTCTCAAAATGCATCTAAATGCATTTGTGCCGTCCTTATAGACTCTCTTGTAGTGAGAGGCTCAGGATTGTAGGGATTGTACTACCAAGTAGTTCATCCATAAACTTTTCTCGCTTTCAGGACTAAAATAAAAGAAAACCACCCCAATTCCTATAATTGGGGAGCCAGGATAGATTCATTTTCTATATTTGCATAAACAACCTTTTGTTTGTGTGAAGAATAGAATATTTGAACACAATAATTACAGCAGAAATCACTACTTACTGATAAATGCATAGTAAAATATAGGTTTGTGGGCATTTGAAATATTGGGATTTTATTTTTTCCTTCTGAGGAAAATGGGAATTTGACATAATTACCGTGGTATGAAAGTCAAACATAAAACCTTTGGAATGTCCCAGCTGCCAAAGGCAGCATTTAATGAGACCTCCTGGTATATAAGCCACAGAATTTTATGTTTTCATTTGCAACATCATGAAAGCAGGGTTAATCCAACACTGGAAATATGTCACTATACTATAATAACAAATATCATACAGGCTAAGAGCAGACTAAAAAGATATTCTAGATATGGAGTACTCACAGCAGAGAGACATTATGGAGATGGCATGCAGCTTGTTCTCAGATCTGATGTAAGGCCTCATGCAGATAACAAAAATGTTTCCAAAGCAGGTAATGGCAGATACAACCCAGACAAACACTCTCTGTATGATGCTAGCCAAAAGATTCTCCAGGGAGGAAATCCCATCAGTGTTGGGTTTACAGCTGCGCACATGAGGAGCATACCCACAGTACTGGAATTTCTTAAAATATCTGGTTGTGAGAAACAGATGGGAGATCATTCTAGATTGGTTGTCAGAATATCAAAACAACCTAGTAACTACTCAGAAAACAATTTCTGAAAGAAGAAAAATCAATAAAAAATGGTCAAAATTCAACAACTGCTCATGTGCAGATTTTCTTGCACATTTGTTTTCAATTATCCAGTATTCTGTAATTGTAAAATTCAGGCCAAAGAAAGCAAACTTTCTAAAATAATCTACTTACATGTGGGAAAGGTTTCTCAGGGGTCTGAACATTCTCCTCTGGATGTTTGCAATTTCAATGCCCTCCAAGCTGCTGTAAAAATATGTTCTCAGTAAAAGGCCACAGAAACTCCATAGTAAAAAACCAAATTTTATGAGCACTTTGTTGTGATTTTATGATTATAGGAAACTAGAGAAGAACTTTAATCCCATCTAATCTGTCAACCCTTAGAAACTTGACCAAAAAGTCTGTAAAAAATCTGAAGTGGAAGAAAAAGGAATTGCAAATAATTTTAATAAACTCACTGTTCTTCCAGATTCATGGAGGAAACTCTTAGTGCTGCTCTTAGTCATGAGAATTCATGAATGTCTATATAATATGTCGCCCTTCAAGGGCGACATCAATTCTACTGATGTTTTTTCATCATCTCTGGGGAAATAATAACTTCTAGTAGTTCTAGTAGTAATATTTTTAAACATCTCTACTCTCTTTTATCCCAGGGAGTGCTTTAATGGACAAACAAACCAACCCAAGAAGTCAGTCTTCATTATGTCAAAAATGGAGGAAGCTGGGACACAGAACACAGCATGTAAGAAAAAATGCTGGCTTTTTTTGTGACACAAAGGTGGGATTCCTTATTTTAAATTTTACGTACACATGAAAGCAGCAATATTTTTTCCCCGCAGTGCTAGATCAATAAAGTTTAAGTCTTTAAGATGTTATTTTAGAACTTCAGGTTCTGTATTCTTCCAGTCCATCCTATTCTCTGGTAGATGTGCAACTGGTCAGGGGTCTTTGGTTCTCCTTGTGGGGACCCTTATTTGGATTTATTGTTCAAAGGTTTGAATGTAATATTCATGTGAGTTCTGAACACATTTAGACAAAAATGGGAAAAAGTACTGACTTACTGGTTTGTTGATGTGGGTTGGTGGACAGTTTTGCTGGCAGATATGAGAAAACCCCAACATGGAAGTGTGCTAGTTTTACTTAAGTGCTGCAATAAATCCTAGGGAGTGCTTTCCCCAGTTATTTTTATTATTTCAAACAGATGAAGAGGGAACTGGTGTTCTACAAACTGCCAAAATACAGTTGCCTATTGATCTATCTCAAGATTTAACAGGGTTTTTTTAACTAAAAAACATGGGAGGCCATGATCACGGAGTTGTATGAGTTCTTTGGAGTTAAATAATAGATAAAAGGATAAAATCATGGGGTAGATTCACTGTTAAGGAGGTAATGGATTATTATTTTCTGTGCTCAACTTATTTTCATATAAGCACTTGTATGACTTTATATGACTTTTTAACATATGACACTTTAGCCATTCACAAAATTTAGGTGAATTTGGCCAGGGGATTCCAATCACTGTGAGGAAGCTGATCTGATCAACAAAAGTATGTGTACTGCTGGCTACAGTTCACACATAATCCTCACATGTCAAATCATAAACTCCTACTGCACTCCTGTCGAAGAAACATCCAGTTTTTAATCTCCACAACCATTTTTAGTAGGGCCAGTTGCAATAGGACAAGGGATAATGGTTTTAAACTGAAAAATGGTAGCTTTAGAGTAGATATTAGGAAGAAATTTTTTATGAATAGGTGGTGAAACACTGGAATAGTTGGTCTAGAGGTGTGATAGATATTCCATCTGTGGGAACTTTCCTGGGCAGGCTGGACAGAGCTCTGAGCAACTGGATCTAGTTGAAGATGCCCCTGCTCATTTCAGGGGAGTTGAACTAGAGGACTTTTAAGGGTCACTTCCAAAACAAACTATTCTATTATTTTGAAGTGATGTCTGACAAGAACCAGTGTTGTGCTCTACACCAAGCTGGTTACTCCAGATGTGAAGTGACCAGTGAAGATGTATTTAAATCTACTGCAGGATAATTTCAGATTTGCAAGATTGTTACTGCACTGTCTCAAGAGTTTTAGGAGGAGTTCTGCTGGCAGAATTCAAGTTAGACCTGCTGTGTTAGTGTCCCTGAAAAAATTCCCCCTACACTCATCAGGGGCAATTTCTTACAAAACATATTCCGGATCATGTCCTACTAAGGGAGAAGTGCACAATCACAAAGAAAATATAACTAAAATATAAAAACTCGATACTTACAGGGATTTGAGTTTAATTAGAAAATCAAACTGGTCTGCTTGTATTTTCTTGATGGGGTTGTAAGAAAGGTTCCTGTAAATACAGCAAAAGTAACTTGGGCCACATTCCTTACAGCTTGTTCTAAAAACTAAGTCAATCTACTTTTACAGTTAAATCCTGATAGCATGCTAGGCATTCCCATGAAATTATTAATTTCTCATGATATAGCTAGTATAGCTCATCTTATATGTACTAACAAGGTCTAGAAAAAGGTAGAATTTGAACACGCTGCCTTTTGGGATATGAAAATGCACATCTTTTACAAAATTATTCTGGACAAAATACCATATAGAATTGCATTTGGTGTGTTTTTTAGGCAGAGCTTAAAAGATGCGTACAAACAAATGTGCTCTTCTCTTTCCTGACGCACATGACTGAAAGCATCATACCAAATGAGGAATATGCAGTTATGTATAATAATAAACAAGAATCCTTACAGTTGTGAAAGCTCCTTTAGTTCCTTAAATATATATGGAGGAAGTGATTCAATCTTGTTGCTGGCCAAATCTCTGCAGAAAGACACAGGTTACAGTAAGTTCTTACTACACACAGTAATTTTACTGAATAGTTTTGCAGTTTCAATATACACAATTTTATTTGCCAAATAGGGCTCTATTTATTTTATTGTTTATCCAAAATCTGAACTATAAAAGAATGCTGTTAAAACAAGGTGGGAAGCTAGATCTATCAGATCTTGCTTTGTCTCATTACTTCAGACATACCATTAGATAGATAATTTATTGTTATTTTATTTCTATTAATTTGGCTTGTAGAAGCTTACAAATTAAACATATTGTTTCATGATCTTCCACATGGGCTAACCACACATCTTTACTTTGTTTTTTTATCTCTACCTTTCACCTTACTTTCACTGTGCAGAAATCCTAATAACAGAGGAAGAAAGGTCTCAGTCCAACCAAAACTGTCAAACTAGTCTAAAAGACACCAAAGGCACACATGTACCTAGATTGTAGTGATACAAGAATAATTAATACTATTCTATTCAGGGAACATAATGTGAAAAAAGCCCCAATATGATTGATACAATTGATGCATTTTATTGATTATTTCTTTCCTGTTCAATATATGTTTAAAAAGAATACCCTAAGGAAGGATGCCGTCTCCAGTATGTTATATGAAATAGATGAATGATGAATGATATTTCCAATATAAATCACAAACCTGTGTGACTTGTGAAGAGAGAGGAGAAATAGGAGAAGAAATCTACTTACAATTCATCCAACATCTGGAGAGAAGAAAAGCTGTTTTCATTTAGGGAGCTGATTTTATTTCTTCTCATCACCCTGAAAGAATAAAACAAACTTATGTTGCTTCTTCTTGATGTCTGACTTTGAAGATAAGGTTTTATAAGCTTCAAAAGTTCTCTGTTCTCTGCAGCTTCAAATATTTGCCCAATTCAGTTAACAAGCTAATTGCATCTAGAAGTTTACCATTTTATCATTTGGTAAATAACTTTTTTCGGCTGTGCATCTCATACACACATGTACTTCTGCATACATACACACACACACACACACACACACACACGTACACCCAAGGAAGGCTGATACAAATTGACTGAGGGCAGGAGGAAGATTAAGTGGGCTGGAAGGTTTGTGACCTAATTATGTCTCAGACACTGGCACGTGGTTGTGCAACTTTTCCTTCACCCTTTACGTCATTTGCCACTGAGCTTATTCCTTAAATGAACTACCTGGATTTTAATAACAACAAGAAAGCAAAGAACATGGGTACTGCAGAAGAGTTAAAAATTGAAAGTGACACACACCACAGAGCCTACTGATCTACCAAAAAGAAGAAGGGATTTTCTGAAGAAGCTTGCATCATCGCTGAAGAAACTTTGGAGAAAGTTCTAAAATTGATGAGCCAGCCAACCCACCAGCCAATCAATAAAAGCAACAAGCTATGTATTTTGTATGTTTGCTGGTTCTCATTATGAGATCTTTGACTCCCATAAAAAGGTTATAATGAAAATTTCTAAATCCTAACAGTGAAGTCTAGTTACATATTTCAATGCAGAACCTTGCTGTAAAATATAAACAGTGGATATTCTGTGTGGCGCTCACTTCAAACCAAACGTTTTAATTTAACATCCTCAAGAGATAAATAACCATAATATTCAGGAAACTTTTATATTAGCTGTAATGAATCACTTGACTGTTCAGTATAAGCACATCTCACTCTGGGTAGCTAGCGTATCCAATTACTTACAGCACAGTTAAAGTGTTGCAGGAGATGAAAGTGGCATTTTTCACATGATGGATATGGTTGCCTTCAAGGTCTCTGAAATATAAAAGAACCCCATCAATAATTGAAAATAAACTCAGGCACTTATGCTAAGGTAATTGAAGAAAAATACTGCCAGAGCTTGACTACACAGAAGAGAGTGGGAGGCAGACATGCAATACTCGTGCACACTTAACTGAGGACTTCAGGCCATCAGCCCTGCAGTGACCCAGCAGGCACTCTGCAAGACCCAGCTCCCCAGAAGAAAAAGTGATGTGGAAGTGCCATACAATGACAACAAAATAATATTTTTCCAGTGAAATGAAGTAGACTTACAGCCAGTTTAATCTTGGCATATATTCGCACAGAGGTTTATCAGGCAAACGAGCAAGAGAATTATTCATCATCTCTCTAAAAAAGAAGAGGAATAGCACAGCTGGTTATATTTGCACAGTTACATTATAGAAAAAATTCATTTCTCTTATATACTTCTGAAAAAAAATCATTCCAATCTTGAAAAGTTTTGCAAGTAGTATTATTTTCTTTATCTTCCACATATTTTCCCCATGGCATTCTGTTCAGCATGATTTTATCCTTATCTTGCTAATGACCAGGTAAAGGAAAGATGTTCACTCCACTTCATTGCTATTAAATGAAACATAGCAATCCAATCCAAATCTACTGTTCAGTCAGAACATGTAACTTCTATGGGTGATGGAGGAAGTGGGATGTGGAGGGAGGTTTCCCTCTGGGATGCAGAGGGGTTGGAGAGGGCAGGGGCAGATCATAGACGGGGTCTTGGGGAGGAGGATTGGGCTGCCACCAGGGACAGCCCAGGGTCCCACTATGGGACCTCTCCTGTCATGCCATGGCTCTGGGGATACCTGGAACCCAGTGCCTCGACCCTGCCCTCTCAGTGACACCATTTATCATTTCCCCCACCCTTCTCCCTATTACTTTTCCAGACACTGCATGTGCACTGCTGCCAGACTCCTCCTCCAGTGCATTTTGCCTGGGCCAAGGGAAAACTGCAGGTGTTGGGCCAGTACTCTGGGGTGAGCAAGCACAGTTGCTGTAAAAAGGTTTTTATATGCATATGCCCTTCCTATTCTGTTCTTTTAAATAACGCCTTTTTAATCCTGTTTCATACTTACAAAAGAATAAGGGATTTGAGTCCATAGAATGTTAATGGATAGATCCGACTTATCCTGTTGTTTTCAATTATCCTAAAAATTACAGAAAATATGTATCAGATTGATAATTGACTTCAGCCTTAAATTGAAGAGATAATAAAAGGTAACAGGCTTTGTATTGAATATCTACGAAAGTCCAGATAACCTACTTAAAAAAATTAACACACTGTTCCTTGACAGGTTAAGACATTGAATTAATTCCTTTCTGAAAAGTTGAATTAAAATAGAGTAACTTAGAGAAATAATTCCTTTCAACTTAGAAAAAAGGTTTTCCTTTGAGGCTTTTAAATCCTTTGATCAAGACACTTTGAATAGATACTCTGAAAAAACAAAGTAGCACAACCTAACAGTATTCTATGGCAAGCCAAAAGTCCTGAACATGCAGAAGAGTGTAAGATACATTATTTGCTTATTTTTAATAACTTAGTCCAAATCTCTCTGAAAAGCAGTAATAAGCCAATATTTCAGGTTATGACAGTAATATTGTCTAGACATTTTAAGCACTCTTTACAGGAAAAGATATGTCCAAAAAATATCTCTCTCCTGTTTTATAGTACCTGGGTTATTTAATATATTCATTTGTAACAAAAAATTACTAATAAATATTGTTTACTATTGTTATAAGTCAGCAATCATTGAAGCCATTAAGGCTCCAGAACTGTTATTTGCTCTCACCAAAGCCAATTGCATTTTTACCTTGCACAGTGTAACAGGAGTTCCTTAGTTATTAGCTAGTGTAAAGTAATACTATGCATAAAAATGAAAGCAATGTACACATTTATATTTATATATACATGTGTATATATAAAATTAATTATTTATTGAGTAAATAAATATACAAATAAGAAAACAACATACAGCCATTCAAGTCTGTGGAGGTCTGCAAAGACAAAAGGCTCCAAATTTGTTATCTTGTTGTTGCTCAGGTATCTAAAACAAAACCAACCAAAGATGAATGAATGGAATGAATATTTAGCAGCAGACACATGAAAATTAATTTTAAGATTATTTTTCCTCGACAATTTACCAAAATACTCTCATTTTGTTAATAATTTTTTTTTTTTTTACTATGGTAATTTTAATGTCATTTTTTGAGAGCAAGGCAGGACTTTGTCTAGTGAGTATTTTGAGAGTAATAATGTATGGCACTTTGTCTCATCCTAAGAAAGCACAGTCAGTTAAATATTTTCACTGTGTCATATTTTAGACCCCTTCCAGTTTCCTTCTGTGGAGTGATTTGTTCCATGAAAGTTTCCAGGATCCCATTCAGTCTTTGTAAAGGATATTAGTAAAAAATGTAGATACCAGAATAATGGAAAAAGAAAGGCTGAAAATGAATGGGGAGGGGTGCTATAAATGGTCTGGGAAGATAATAACACAGCTGTAATAACAGATAATCAGCCACACTCATGTGATGGAAAGAATAAGAGGTAGAGTTCTGTAAAACTTTCCTTCTGAAAACATTGCAGTAAAATGGATGCAATTTATGTGTTGTATCTTCCACTGAGCACTTTCATAAAAGTTAGAAGCACCTTTCAAAAAGTTGCTGCAAAATAAAGAAAAAAGTGTTTCTTTCATCACATATACTGGTTACTTTGAATTGCATTTGTGAACCAAAACATCGTATTAAAGAATTTTCATCCATCACAAGCTCCCGCTTTCATTTTACTCCTCCATTCTCTTTGGCTTTCTGCAGGGTAACTACCATAGTGTTTCCTTCTTCCATTCTGAGCATTTCAGGAACAGGATTGAAGTACAGAGCCAGCTTGTATTTTCAAAGTACTGTCCTGCCAGATAAACTTGCACAGAGACCTCTTAGTCTGTCTTTGCTTTTTCAGTTCAATCACTGAATTAAAGTTTTGTACCACTTTGTAAGTTCCTAATATGGAATCAAATAGAGACATCCACCATGACTCTAAGAGCTCTGCCTGCTGTTTTTGACTTCAGTATTCTAAAAGCAATACTTACAGTTTTGTTAAGTTGTATAGACCTTTGAAAGCACGTTCAGATATGGCTCTGATTTTATTATTCTGAAGATACCTAAGAAGATACAAACCCATAACAATTTATTCTCTAAACAAGCAAACTTAAAGCAAACATAAGTAATCAATTAAAATCTATCAGCTAAAGTCAATGCACATTTGATACTTTGAAAGAAGCTGTTATATTTGTTACATCTTGAATTTGACAATAATTCACAGCTATAGCTGCTAAGATTGAAAGGTTGTTCTTAAAGAAACTCACACAAAGAGCAAAATTATGAAAATCTTTCCAATGGATGCTTGCTTTGCCAGAGATGAACAGGGGAGTGGTTGTTTGCAACCTCCTTGATTAGGTCCTAACTTTGCAGTATTCGCTTGTGTGACTTGATCTCTGTGTTTACCTAGACCTCTGCTGCAAACAAAATTTTGCACAGTAAATATAAAACTAAAATAATTTTTGATTTTTTTTTGTAATACCAGAGAATTCTCAAAATACTGCATTTGTAAGATAATATATTTAAAACTATACAGCAAATCTTATTAATCTTCTGTAAACTAAAGATACTATTTTTTAAATTCTGGATTTCTTTATCTACTTTGATGAAGTAATGAGTTGAAAAGTATCAACTGCAAATACCAAGTGTTTTTCAAATAATTTTAAGGCATTATAAAATTATTGTCTGGATAATATTTAAACATAAGTCCTTTAAGTCAAATTCCAGCTATTGAAGCATCCAGATGCATTCCTGCTAGAAAGCAGTAAGAAACCGGACACTGGCTTTTACAAACTGTGTCTCTGCCAAACGCTGCTCAAGACCTTTTAGAAAATGTAAAATTATCTATCAGAGTGGTGTGAAGTTGATACTAGAAACAAATGTTTTCTACAGAGAGGTATGGATTTATTTCTTTTAGTGAAAACTTACCTTTCAGGAATTTAAGGGACACAGTGGGACTTAACTTTCAGAACACAAGATGGTGCTGCAGTGTAGCACAGCTCCCATGAAAGAACACTGAATAGGTTGCGTGGAAGCCTTACTCTAGACTTCTGCACTTAATTTTTATTTCACTACTTCTATATAAAGAAAACTTGTTAAAGGCTATGATTTTTGAACAGCATGCATGTTACACACTGGGAAACATAAAACAGTATTGTACTGCCATAATAATTTGACTTGTTGAGCATTATCAAATCAGTACCAGACATAATTAGGAGTAAAACCATGTATGTGCCATGGGAATGAGCTTCCCATGACAGTGGGAAGTTTCAGTTTCCAGACTTTTTTTTCCAGAATAAATTGGTTAACTTCCTTTAATTCATTTTGGTATATTACGGTTTATTATAAATGTAACATCCTTCAGAAAAAAATAAAATTTAGTACTTTTGTGGAATAAACCAGTCTATGAACATAAACGATTAAATATGCAGAAATTATGGTTTTGCAAAAAGACAGATGTCAAATCAAGGTACTTGGGACAAACAGGGTACACATGAGGTACCAAAGGGGGAGACAAACCAGACTTCTCTTACTTAAATGTTAAGCTCTGTGTGTGTACATAAGGGGAAGAAAAGGATGAATATTTAAGGCACTAGATAGGTATTTTATATTATAGCACTCCCTTACAGATTTTTGAGATCTTGGTATTTCTTGAAAACATCAGCAGAAAGTTTCCTTAGCAGATTCCTCTGAAGAGACCTGTAGGAATGAGTGCATACAGTAAAACTACTGTCCCAGGTTCCTACAGTGCTTTTGTTATTTATTAAGGGCAGCTTTCACATTGCTAAATAACAAAAGCAACATGAAACCATCTGAACACGTTACTTTTGCTTTTCTGTATGCTTGTCTTTATTTAGGCAGAAAGAAAAATACATTATAATAAATAATAAAAAATCCATATCCCCAAGAAAAACAGACAAAATAATAATTAAATCTAAGAATTGAAAATATTTGAATATAAACTACAGGTTTTTTTCAAACCTCAAATGCATATAGAGCATATTTCCCAGTTCTTGTGTCCCTATGTCCCATCTCCATTGGGGACACTCAAGTGTCCTGTCAAGAACAAAATTCCTTCAGGACCTTCAGTTTTGATTAGAAGAGAATTTAGCCTGAAAGACAGCTGAACCAGCTCATTGCTTTTTCTACAGCTAGAACTGAGTCAGTATTAATGAACTCTTGTCTGACCCTGAGCCAGAAGCCAGTTTAAATAGATGTTGGACATTCCACATCAGTTTTTGTTATGAAGCATTGCAGTATTTGGACCCAACAAGGAGAACTTCAGGCACATGGGAACACAGGCTGATACCAAAAGGAAAGATCCATGATCTGGATCTACAGGGGAGATCCTGAGGTAAGGACACAGGATGCTGCTCCCTGCTCACCACGCCTAAAACTGACTCTCAAACACCAAAGTGCAAATCGAGTGCACATCAACCACATTCTGGTCTCTTAAAAAAAAGGTTGGCTTACACATATATATCTGCATGATGACTCATCCCACTTTAAATCCTTTTAAATAACAGCATATTCAGAGACATCAAATGAAAACTAAACAGATAACTAACTCCAGTAGGGAGTTCTACCAGGTTCAAGGTTATTGACTTTATTGACAGGAACACAAATTAGGAATATTGGCAGGATCAAAGAAAAAGAAACAGGTTGTAAGCATTTTATCTTAAAAGGAATCATTGCTTTTGTAGATTTCCTTAGATATCCTAAAACTGTTTGTAGCTCAAGTCACTGTTACAAACATGAAATAATAATTTCACAGAGTTTTTGGTTTATTAGTTTCTTTTCTCCCCTTTTATGTGAGGAAAATATTTTCTTAAAATATTAAAGTACTTGTCAACAGAGAGACACAGTGCTTCCCAAGCATCAGCTGATCATAATTACAAGGCTGTAGTTGTGAAAAAGTTATAGGATTGACAGTCGAACCTGAACAGAGCAAGAGACCAGGTTACTTCTCTACTTACATTATGGTTATGTTTGAAGAGAGTGATGGGACAGTACGTAACTTGGCAGCATCACAGAAGACCTCCAGCCCTTGGCAGGTACACTCTGCTGGCACATCACCAGCCACTGCAGGAGAACAAGAACATGGTCAGGGCAAAAGGTGGGATATGTGGTGTGATGGGATGTGGAGAAAAGAAACATGGCATAAAAGAACAATGAGCACAAAGACAGACACAGCAGGCTCACAATTAAGGCACATGCTTTTACAAAACTGATTTAGACCTGGGGGGAATCTAACAATAAATATAAGGGGACAAAAAAAAGTATATTATCTCTATGAAAGAGCTTGTAAAAGCTCTTGATCCTTAGGCATGATATACAGGAATCTGACATGGGATTTTTTTGACACTTCTTTAGATTATCCAGCATTCTTATTACTAGAAGGAGCAAAATTCTATGGGAGAAAATGGGTCAGAGAGTTTTTGCTAATCATAGTAGACAGCAGAATCAAAAAGACTGCACTAAGACTGGCATAAGTGGAGGGGGTTTGCAAATTTCATTTGATGTACAAAGAAGTGAACTGGGAGCAATTTTGCCTACATTTCATTCTGAAATACATGTAGTTCTATGGTCTCTTCAGCAGTATCAGCCTATTTAGATAAATACTTATATTGCCCTCCTAATTGGCATATGATAATTAAAACATGCTTGACACTTCTCTTGCAGAAAATGAATCATTCTTAATGGAACTGAAATTAGCTTCAAATTAGCATTCATTCATTTGAGATAATAATTCTGTTTTACTATAAATGAAACAGCACTAAATTTCCTGCTAAGCATATATTTGCTCTGTATTTCTTTCTAGGAATCAACATTAATGATCACTCAAACAATGTCCGTAATTACTTACAGCACTCAGGTGTCTTTGTCTGAAATGCATCTAGAGATTTCAGTTTATTGTATTTGTCCTTTGTATAATGTTTATCAAATTGCAGAGACCATCCATTGTTGTCCTCTAATAGAAAAAACAAAAAAACCCACAACATAAACAGACCACAAATAGAAGATATTAAAATAGAAATGGAAGGTAGAAATGTCTTCACTTAATTTAGTTACATCAATTTTTTGTCTAATTTGTCTAACAAGTTTTTATTCCAGAGTGTTTCATACACTATTAGATAACCTTATCTTTATACAGCTGCTTAATCATAATTATCTACCAACAATATGAGCTGCATGGAAGTAACAGATTATTATACATTCAATAACAACATTTGCTGTGACAGTCACACTGAAAAAGTATGGTTGTGACTTCAGAAATTTTTATTTATGTAGGAGCCTAAAAATGAGAGGGAACCATATTTTCATACTTTCTTAAACATGCAGGTTTGCCACTTTATCCAGGAAAGTTGAAATTTTTACTATGACTCAGACTAGTTTGTACAGAGGGATGTCTTGCACTATCACCACCTATAATTTCTTTCCTGAAAATCTAGATTAAGGCCAAAGGAACACTGCTTTTCAGGAGAAGAAGGGACTTGGTGTAAAATATTTAAGTCAGAGTGTTTGTGTTAAGCTTAATATGCATCTTAAACAAAGCATGATCCCATATTACCCGTTTGGTCCCCGTGCATAAATGTACTGGAACTGAGTAGTTTATGGATGTAAGAGCAAAATTTAAGGGCAAACCTTTTAGTTCCTTCCAAAGAATGGACATTTCAAGATACAGTGGTGCTAGAAATAACTACAGATCTTAGTTATTTGTTCCTTGGAAATTTTTTGTATATCTGAGACCTGTAAACTGACTCATCAAGTAGCCACTTTCCAACCAGGCTGGAAAGGGAAAGGGAACTTGCCTTTAAAAGCTGTGATTGGATTTTAGTTCTATTAATTTGAGTCTGACTTCAGTTTTCTTGAGTCTGTCTTCCCTTCAGCTTTTAAAGCATCTCCTTTAATGAGTATGCAGCAGTAGCAGACATGCTCCTTGGGATGGCACTCACTAGCTGGTGAGCCAAAGCATCCGTGACAATTGAAAGCAGCACACTTTAAGGACACCTACTGCAAAACAACATTCCTATGAGAACTGTCAGGATGGCTCTGCTTTGCTAGTAATTACAGTCTTAGATTCACCTTTATGATGTACTGGCAACCGTCTTTACCCCTGCAATTTCACAGGTTAATAGTTTAGTTATACTTCAACACAATTCCTCATGGACATTTCTCTATAAATCTTTATATTTACCTAAGCATTATTACTATATATATTGACTTCAAAATAGGCAGAGAGAAATTTACTACTTTGCAACTTTTCCCATTCTGAAATGGCTTCTCATTTGTCACGTCACATTACATCTTAGTTGTTGTTTTCTCAGAGATGCAGGGAAATGACCTTGAAAGCATCTCCTGATACCTGCCTACAGGTGAAACTGTTTTTGAGAGATATTTGCCTCTTTGCTGTCTAAGCTGAAAAGATCTGTTCTATGTACTGATTAATGATATTATGGAAGATTAAGTAACTTCAGGCAAACTATCCTTTGCCTAAAGGATATTGTTATGCATAAACTGAAAAGATGAAAGATTCAAAGCAAACATAAGTGCCTGTCTTTAGGAATTGCTCCAGTGAGAGAAAAGACAGACCTGATAAGACATTTAAGAACATTCTACTAATTTCCTCAAGAGCACCTTGCATGCTCTGATCCATTAGCAGTTTTGCCATTCTAGATCATTTAGCTAATATTCAGAAGCAGCCTAATGCATTTTGGACAAAATTAGCAAACATGCTCCTGCCTGTTTTAAATGCTCAAAAGAAGCTCATTTTTAGGACTGCCAGCAACAGGATGGAATCCATAATTGATGAAATGATGAGAACAGGTCCTTTGTCAAGTGGCAAGTGCCTTAAAAACCTATTGCCCTGTAGATGGGGCCATAATGAGGTTTTCTCTATTACTATTCCTGAATATTTAACTGAAGCACATCCATTGACTTTACTTTGCGTGACTGGACTCAGCAATATGTGGGAATTCAACATACACAGAGAAGGTAAGATTTTTAAATAGAAACTTTGAAAAATGGTTTAAAAATGAGTTTGTTCTTGAAGTTTTAATCATACCAAATGAATGCTTTGCAGTCAGGAATATAATATGAAAATACTCATGGATTTTATAATTCACAATCATGTTCACAGAAAGTTTTGGACAGCTAACCACTTGTTTTCACATTCTGAACATACAGTTAAGAGCCATCAATTCTAATCCTCCTGTAAGCCAGTGAACATACAAAATATAATTTTTCTGCATTTGCCTGGTTCTGACACTAAGGAGTGGATATATGAGATTTTATTCTACATTTCTGTACTTTTGAAATGCTTTGTCATGTGACAAAACATGCACAAGAGCTGACCATCAATTAATTTCACATCTGCAGAGAAAAAGGATGAGAAGTGCTTCCCACACTAACGGGAATGATGGAACAGTTTGCTACAAAGTGGGGGTTCCTCAGCATTTTTGAGGAAGTCTAGAGGCAGCTGTGTATTTTTGGGTGGCCATAAAAAAGAAGGGGAAAAATTCACAGAGAATATGGATTATTTTGTACTGGAATAATTCCAGCTGTTTGCTGTTCCTAGTAAGTTTGTTTAAAATAATGGGCTTTTCTCATGGCATGCTTTCTTCTAGAAATAAAAAGGCATATCTGAATATAATAAAACAAATTAACAAACATCTTTTGACCTCCAGAAATAGATGCTTTGGGCCACACTTTGTGCCCAAGCGTGGGACAGTCTCTATTTTATCCAAACTGTTTTGTCAAAACCTGAAAGAATGTATTGTGCAAGTAACTATATTTAGTATGAACATTTGGTGAAACACTCAGTGGCAGAACTGTGAATCACTTTTTGGTCATTTAGAGTTTATATGAAGGTTTGTGACCTGTTTGCCTCTTTCGAGGCGAGGTTCTCCAAACACTTTAAGAAATGACTGGTAATAGTTCTGGTCTTGAAATCCCCAATCTATCATTTGAGGGACTGCAGCTCAGATGAGAAATTACTTTTACCCAGAGCCAGCTCTAAAATAGATTATGTTGGCTGCAGTTCTGTTAAAAAAAAAAGAGATCTGAGAAAACAAGGCATCATCAAATCTTCCTCTACACGGGATAAGCGAAATAAGTGTTGGCAAACTGGATTTATCTGACTACAGATTAATATACTCTTTCTTGCTGAAAGTTTCCTGTTACCACTTCTGATGGGAATGAGAAAGAGTGTGTTAATCCTGACAAACCACAGATTTGAGTAATCATTTCAGTGATAGATCCAAGAAAGTATCATCTTTTCTCAATTAAAGACATCTCTGAGTATGGAGCTTATGATGAGGTTGCTATCTATATGAATTTCCCCTTCTCTCAGCCATGTCTTCATGGGTTATTAAACAGACAAATGCTACCAGCTAAATGCATAAACACTCTTAAGAGACCCTGTGTCACCCTTTGATTTTGCGTGGACGTATTTCTTTTTGTCAGTTGTTAAAATAAACTTTCATTTGCTGTAAGGAATGACTTCAGGCTTTTCAAGAAAGTATCTTTTGGTATGAGGAAAACCTGTGCCCTCCAGGCAAGAAGCATTTCCTTTAAAAATATTTACAGATGAAGGAATATAATTGCCCTTTTTCATAGTGTTGAGGCATCCGGATACAGCCTCATAACTTAGAGCAAGACCAAAACCACATGGAAATATTACAAAATTGGCTCTGGTGCCTGGAGGGAGGCAAAATTAGGATGGAATTTCACTGTCTCAGTTTAAATATCCAAGCAGAAAAGATTAAGAACTTAGAGATGGACACCTTATCCATCAATTCAAAGGTAAGTTACCCCATATCAGTCTGCATGTCACTGGACATATACTGTGTCCTGTACCTGCTGATCAATTGAAATCACAGGTAATTTTTCTGCTTATATTGAAAATTTATCATGAAAATTTAATCATAGTAAACCAGACAGGAAACAAATTAATTTTCAAAAGGTTTACAGTTCTCTGGATGAACTAGATTACATACTTGCATAAGTTTTTTTTTGTTTTAAAGCAACTTAATTAAGCTAGTGCAACTTTTAAGAAAACAGGCAGGTTCAAATTTCCAAAAGATAAACATCTTCTCAATATTTCACCTTTATTCCTGTGAAACATGTGCATAGAGTTTTCTAACAATACTTTTAATTTATATAAATGTTTCTGATCCTATATTCTGTTTTTCTTGAAGTATATTCAATTTTTAAAATTAAAATAATTTAATAACATGAATACATCTGTAGAATCTTTAGTTGTTTGAAAGTTCCTTTGGCAGTAAGTCACTACAGCGGGGAGCAGGAGAGACATAAGTCTAGTGAAATGCAAGTTCCTCTTAGTTACCAACAACATTTAAGAATCACAGTAGCAAAATTGATTAAAAACCCTCAGCATTTCAGCAAAGCTATTCCATGTGCTGATATTTGCACATCAGAGTAAGTCTTATCATTTCGGTGCCATATATTACAGATGGATGGCAATGATAATAAAATTTGGCCCTATACAAAAAATTTCCATATGAAGCTTGAAAATCCTATCTTTTCCCAAGTAGGTGATACATTTTGAGTACACTATTGACTGTCAAATATTTACTCTATGCTTCACAAACAGAATTTGCTATCTAGGGCTCAAAACTGAATATCACCTCACACATTCAAATCTTATATTTTAAATATGGCAGGAAAAATGCTGTGCCAGGAAAACATAAGGCCAACTATAACATTATTCATTACTGATATTAATTTGAAATATGAAAACATCAAGGTCTTCTGCAATTTGCTGAGACAAAAATGAAATTTCTCATCCCTCATGAGCAATCTTGTAATATTAAAACATATATCTTTTGTATAGATGTTTTGAAATACCCCACAGAAATTTAGATTTCTGCTATGGAAATCTAGAAGATGATTTAATGAACCTACAGAACTGCAAAATATCTGTGTACAATTATAGAGTTTCAAAGAAACACATACAAAAACAGAATTACATTATATAGAATGTTGCTACGTTTATCCTGTCGAAATTTTATTGGCCCCTTTTTAAAAAAAAGAGCTGGTCTGTTGTAACTTATTTAGTTAGGCAAGCCAGACACCTGGTGACTGCGTGGCACATGGTAACAGATGAGGTCTGTGTTTTTAGAGGCAAATTGGTGCAAGACTTCAAACAGCCACTCCCTGCCCCAGCTCTTCAGGAAACCTCTGTGCCTGATGAACGTCTGTAAGTGAATTTACAACCTGGGAGCAGTTGAACTGCTGTCCTTTGTTCAGAGAACTCGTAGGGCTGAGAGCAACACAATAGTAAATACATTTAGCCAGCAAAAAACTCCTCTGGAGTCAGAAACAAATTAAATCTGGGTGCCTGTTCTTGCTTCACTAGACTGGAAAAATGTGACTATGACACTGTGATTAAAAAACAAATGCAGACACACTGCACCCATTGCCTAGCTGCCAAAAAAACAGTTTTACAGAACTATCAGCAAAATTGTCCAGAAGCCAAATTTTTAAACACTGAGGAAACTTGTGCTCTCAAAATAGCTCAGGCTACTTTGTTCCATTAACCGCTCTACATAATTAAAGATACTGCTTGCAAAAAAAGATAGAATGAAAAACTAGCACAGTTTTTCTTCCATTCTCCCTTTTATTATTGCCTGTATGTAAAGAGTAGTCAATGTGTAACAATAGTTGCTGGTTTTTAATGTCCCATTCATGGCAAAAGAGTCTGGTTTGCAGAGGTGCAAGGGATTAGGTCCAATGTGTGTGATTTTTGTTTTGAAATCCATAAGAATTCTGGTGATTGTATTTTTTACAATTCTTCTGTTAAAATAATTTTTATTCAAAGTAAATTTTTATTTAA
>VYXF01010429.1:484921-538866 GCA_013397295.1 Polioptila caerulea | reverse complement strand
TTGTATAAAAAATAATTCTAAGTCCTACTATAAGGACTTATACTTGTGTTACTTGCACATAAACACTTCCCCTAGAGATTTATTAGTAATAAATGAAAAGCCTATGGTTAACGACAAGTTCTGAGATGGAGCAAAGAGCTGTTCAGTAGTGTGATATGGCAGTAACACTAATTTTAAATGAAGAATAAACAATACCTCCTCAACCAATTAAGTTTGAGATAAAAATGATTGAGGCATTTATTTATGAAATTTATATATCACAGACTGCATGGGAAGAGACTGTATATTATACCTGATGTTTCTGTGACAGGTTGCACGACCTAGATATTTTCATCTAAAGGGAAAAAATCCCCACTGCTAGTACAGTGCCTCCAGTCTTTTCCAGATATACTGAGGAAGGCTGGTACTTGGGTAACAAACACTGGGTTTTCAAAACATGTGAGCTTTTTATTAGTTTCCTAACTTAGGTAAGTTGTGGTTCTTTGCTCACTGAAGACAGTGGGAATCTTTCCTTTGATTTTAGAGGAGTCAGCCTGGGTCAGTTCTCCCTGGGCCTGGCTTTGCTTCATAAGCCAGGTGGTGTGACTGAAGATATCACACCCGTCACACTGTTTTCATTTAAAATTAGAACAGAACATAACAAATCCAATAACTGTATAAATTTTAACTGCATGTTTGTGTGCTATCAGACCCTAATGGAAGTTAGGAAAAACTTTTAAACCTGAAAGCAGGATTTATTTATAAAGGAATGAGTCCACTTCTACGTACAAGGGATTTTCAAAACCTGTAGCTACCGGATGCTGAAGCATAGCATAAGTTATATTAGTGACAGAGCAATAGGGATAAATCTCAGTCTTCAAGATATATAAAATATGTTTTCAAATTGGCCAGGTAGGTTGTAAAGTCCAGAGGAAAGCCCAGTACCTTTTGAGGTCTGATTATGTTTCTACATTTACCCCAAACTAAATTTGACAGTTGATGGGTGGTTTTGAAACAAGAAACTGGAGGTAAGCTTCACTGCAATTTACTGTGAGGCTTCTTCCCAAAAACGGGCATCATATTAACAGCACAGCTAATTTACAGTTCTGATGACCAAATTGTGCTGATGATCCAGCAGAATTTATGGAACATGAGGAACAATATTGCAACAAAGGTCTTAGAAAATCAGACAGGAGAAACATCTATTCAGTCTCTCAGTGGTTCAAGATTTACCTGCATTAAGAATTTTTGCAACAATTTTTAATTAGTATGTTATGACTTCAAAATGGCAGCTAAGTGTTGTATCCAGCAGAGATAATTACACAAAAGTTGTTCGACTGAGAACATTGTGCTTTTATCACTGCATGCAATAGTAGGATAATTTTAGTCAGGGAAAGCCGACCCTTATCTAGGACAAAAACTTGTTCATTCAGGCCTCTAAGCAGAAGGTGTATTAGAGGATTAAAAAAAAAAGAAAAAAAAGTGTAAGATTTCAAATTTAAATATTTAATTAGGAGCATATGATAGAACATTTTGTGTGTGCCTAAAGCTATTCTAGATATTTTGAAAACAAAAATAACCATGGATAACACTGAAAGTGTTAGCTGTATTATTCCAAATGCATGGAGTGCATTTATGTTATGATTAACTTTTAATATTTTTTTCCCAATATTTCACATGTCAAGATTTGTTCATCTAAAGAAACACACCTTGTCATGAGAGAACACATTTAGGCTCAGTGAAAATCTACATCATAAATATTCTTGTTTCATTATTTTTGTTTTGCATTGATCGACTGCTATTTTTATCTACTGTTGTTAGTTTTGTTTTTGTTTTACCATTAAACATCACTGTAAAGGCAGAGATCTCAAAACTCTTCTTTCCATGAATTTGTACTTGGGAACACATACCTGTCACGTTTAGTCTGCCACTGGACATCAAAGAGTTTGACTAGAGATTGTTTAGACTGCATTAACAGTCATATTGCAGCAGTTATATCTTCCATGTGAGAAATATTTGTTACTTTTTTTAGGAACAATTCCCATGTCAACACTGCCACGGCATTAGGCCGTGAATTAGAATTTGTGATTATGCCTATTTATCCTTGCTCATTTCTAAAAAGCAATCAAGTAAACAAATGTTCTAACCCCCCATCTAGAAATGCCAAGGAGCTACAGAATCAAAACTTACAGCTGTAAATAAATGGGAAAAGCTCTTCCCTGGAAAATCAGGCTGAAGCCATTATGTTTGAAATCAAACATAGTAGGACAAAACAGTATGAAAATTGCTCTGCTTTGCCAACTTGATCTTTAAACCAGCTTGGGCAAAGAAGGATGCTGAAATTGCTATATTTTGTTTCCCTACACATTTTGAATTTTTCAAATTGATACAAAAATAACTCCAAGTGAAACATGATAGAGGCTAAATTATTTCACAATGCCCTCAGCCTAATTAAGAACATGGTGCTTCAGCAAGGATGAGCACGGAACAGAACAGCAGAGAAAAATTTACTGCTCTCAAGTCTAAAAAAGGAAATTCCTCAAAACCACCATCATTATGACAAATTACAAAACATTATTTTTATTTAAAAATATTATTTTCATGACAGATTTGCAGAGACACCCGCTTTCTCTTGGTGGACTATTGTTTTCAAGTTCAAAAGGTAAGATTGCATTTTCCGTGCACATTTAAGGTTATCTAGCCATAGTTCAAGCAGAGCCTCCCATCACTGCCAGCATGATAAATTGCCAGCTGCCTCCTCTTATTGCAGTTTACTACATTGCCTCAAGCTCTTCCCCATTAGGGTATTGCACACAGTGTTTTATTGATTTTGGAAAGCAAACTAGGTGGCAAAGGCATGAGTTTGCAAAGATGAGTGGCTTCACTCTACTGTGAAATATCAACTATAATTCACTCCTGTCCAGATGTGGAAGAAATGCTGAAGCTGAGCTGGCAAGCAGGATATCCACACCCTGAGGTTAAGCACTAACCCAGCATTCTGAGTCTGTTCCCAACTCTACCTATGATCTTAATTTGAGATCTTCACTACTCTGGACCTTATTTTTACACTTATTATTTGGATAGGGAGAGGAGGGTGGAAGTGAAAGAGGAAGCAGAATTGGAGCGGGCACCACAAAGACAATCTCTGTATGTCTAGGCTGGATATGAGCAGTGATTACTGCACATTTGAAAACACATCTCTCAGTGAAGACTTGATTTAGATTGAAATATTCATGATCATGTTTTGCTGTTACCAGGCATACAATGCCTGAAACAGGATTAATACCACAAATAAACTCAGAGACAACAACAATTTCTTACAACAGTAATTTCTTACAAATATAATCTTACAATTATAATTTCCTTATTGAAATGAAGTGGGGAATGAGAAAAAATTGATCATTAAAAGAAGAGAGGAACCACTACAAGATATCAGTTGGAGTGAAACATCTAATGACATATTTTGCTTTGCATTTCCGTGCTATACACCTGGTTTTACTGTAGACTTAGGATAGTGCTTTATCATTGCTGTTAGTGAAACAGTTGGTTCACCTAGCTTTGTTTGAAATACATGCACTACAAAAAAGAAAAAAAAAAGAGCATTTTTAAACTGCTTTGAGAGTCTACATGGATTGATATATTTTTTCCCTCTCACACTTGTTGGGTTGAATCCTGTAGACTGGTCATCTCAAAGTTCCTCAAATCGATGCAAAAGTGTTCAGGAATGGAAAAGTTGAACTATTTAATTAGAATACCTTGTGGATAAGATTAAAATTTCCATGGCTCTGAATGAAACAATTACTACACTGGAATAACTTCATTTTTAATTTCCTTTCTGTAACCAAGAGCAATGACTTCAACTGAAAACTAGTTGTAAATTTAAAAAAAATGGGGAGAAGGAGCCAGATGTAACTGCTGGTATGAGGCAGGCATACTGAAGTGATCCTAGGAATGGCAGGGAAAAAACCCCACAGATGGTTTCTCTGTCTCAGGAACTAATCACTGAGGCCTCTTTTCTTGTATTTTAAACAAGATGAATAATCAAAGACAAAAAAAAAAGACAAAGATCCCACTTACTAGATTCCACTAGATGTGGAATCATTGCAGAAAATCTCTTTAGGACGTTCTATATATTCAGACAAGGAAGGACTTTTTAACTGTACAACAAAGTATGTATGTAATACCAATTTTTGAGGAAACATTACTGCTGAATATTACATTAATGCACTTCTAAATGAGAAGAGAAGGTTGAGATATGAGAAGAACACCAGTAGCATTATTTTTCTCAGTAGCCTACTTTTTCCCATAAAGTCAATACAATGACTTTTCATCTCTTGTAATTTAGGTTTTAAAAAATCAAGGCTAACTCATTCTTGAATTACAATAGACAGAAGAGAGTTCAATATCACAGCTGAATTGTCTTGTATGTTCATTTCTATAGATGAACTCTAAGGCATTACTGAGGACTTTGTTATTCATTGCTTCAGGGTTCAGTATTCAATCACTTCTTGCAGCACCCTCCCTGCTCACTAACAACTCATGTTACTTCTAATTCAAGTTTTGAAATTGGTTATTCATAATCCAAGAATACTTCAGTTCTGTGTCAGTAATAAGATGAGATGCAAAGAGCTATTTGATTAATGGTCTCAATGATCTTAAATTTATCTTCCTACCTAAACATTTCTACAATCCTATACTGTCTTGTACTTCCCATTACAAAACTGTGTATATCCTAATTAGCATCATATTAAGCTGGATCTTTCAGCAAGTCCTTGTGTACTGTTTATTGTCCTTGGACTATGCAAACATTAGAGGGCACCACCATGGGCAATTTCTGCTACTAGGTCAGAAAAAACAGAGCAAGACATTTTTGTTCAGGATTTTGATTATTTACAACAGAATGTAGGTTTATAGCACCAGCAAATGGTATAAAACTACAAAATGGTACAGGTCCATTATATGGGATTAGAATTTAAAATTACTTTAATATGGAGTAAGAGACTGAAATCTCATAGGTATAATAATAAGGTACTTCACATTGGTACACAAATCAGCTTCACATGCAATGAGAACAACTACTTTCAAAACCTCTTGGATTTTGCTGAGAATGCTAATGAAAAATACCTTTATCATATTTTGTTTGAAATTTCTTTCAGAAAATTTCTTTCAGTATACATAGCATGGAATTTTCACCTAATATTTTAATTCTTCCCACCCCTCCCGCCCAGATCTGATGGCGATGAGCCTGTCTGGGACACACAAAGGGTTCAGCTGCTTGGCTCTGGGGAGCTGGAGGCAGTGGGTGAGGCAGGGCTCGGTGCCCCTGGCTGTCCTCTGTGGCTACAGTAAAACTACCCAGGAATACAAAGTCCTACTTCCTCCCATCTGCCACAGATCAGCAGCTCTGGAGAGCACCTCTGAAAATATCCAGGCTCTAAGTAAGGTGACAATAAGAGTAAATAAAATGTACTAGGGTCAATTTTCTGTCCCTGTGGTCTTAGCTCACACCAAAATGGTGAAGCTCTCTCCTCACAGAATATAGGGGCCCCTTTCCAGACGATCCCAGGTCTGTTCCACCTCTGAGCTGTGTCCAAACACTGCATGAAAGATGCTACTCAGCATAGACAAAACCTGTGCCAGGGCTGTGCTCACAAATGAGCAGCATAGGCTGGTAAGTGCCCATGCAAAGCCCTGGCCCTACCTGGTTTGCAGTAGAGGTAAAGCCAAAGCCTACAAGCCAAGATCACAGCCACCATCCAGGGGGGCTAGGAGTGACAAGGATCAGAACAGCATGCACAAGTGACCTGACTATGTGTATGCCCTGGGATTTTTACAGTTTCAACCACCAAAGCCTGCTGGTAGCACAGCTTGCACAGTACACTCACAGATGCCCATGCTTCTCCCAAATCAGGGGATAAATAATTTCTGAAAAACCTTGAAAATTCTTCTACATTATGTTTCCCACATTAAGTCACATTAAGCTTTTCATAAACTCAGCTGGAGCACACATCTACCTCTCCTCAGCAGCAGTCTTTGATAGATCACATACATCCATTTGTAGACATCAAATGACCTGTACAAAGAAGTTCAAAGCAGAGAAAAAATTGGATACTGATAACTGATACTATATACAAAGGAAACTGTGGCCCATTCTTTTTTCTCTAGCAAATGATTTGTTGGGTGGCTTTATTACCTAAAGCAGACCTGCTGCATCCTCTGCAAAACATGTAACTTCCCTACTCCTGACACTCCACAGCCTCCTGTTTGGTGTGAGCCCTGCCTGGCTTTCAGTGACTACAGGTGCCAGACACAAAGAAAAGTCTCAGCCACGTACCACAGTTGTCTTCGTCAGCCCGATTGCCGCAGTCATCCTCACCATTACAGTGCAGCTGCTGGGGCAAACACTTTGTGATATTGCCACATGGAAAGTAGCCCAGGGGACACCTGGTGCCAGCTCCAGACACATGATCTTCCAAAGAGTCACAGATGACTAGACAGAAAATATGAAAAAATAGGTTTATTTTTTACGATGTGTTTAAAAGTATTTGACATTATGCCTTTGTTAGCACTCATTTACATTTGAATGTGACTATCAAGCAACAAAAATGTATTAACTCATTGGACATGAAATTAGAAATAGTTTATGGAATACTTGTTAAACCTGGCAAAAGTATTTTCTATTGTTAGCTAATTAAAATTTCCTTTGATATAAAGCAAACAGGCAATTCCTCCCTAGTCATCCTCAGATCAAAATGTTAATTAAACAAGACAAATGACCTAAGGCCACTATTTTAAAGGGTTGTTTGGCTCTTTATTATAGCAATATACCAGATAAGCTGCACATATTCCTGCCCATGGAAGGTTGGTTGGAGCTAGATGATCTTTAGGGTCCCTTCTAACCCAAACCATTCTGTGTCATTCTATGTGCTGAAATTTTAGACCTAGATAGATAAACCCTTTTATACACAATCAGATCTATATGTGTTTGATTATATTCTAATTTTAAAGAAATTTCTCGGTGTAAATAGATCATGGATCAAAGAACAAGGCATCTGAGATAAAATCTGTGACATAGTTTTGTTGAAAATTGAGTAAGACATCATGAAGGGGCCAATTAGGAATCCTTCAGAAGAGCTGTCAGCCTGATCCAAAAACTGTGGAGATATTGGTCAGAATATAACAGTGTGAAGTTCAGATACACAGATGCTGTTCTGCTGAGCCCATGCTTTGTAGGAACGAACTTCAGAGAACACAGGACTTCATTCAGGCAGGGGGAAAGGTAGAGGGATGCTGATGAGGGACAGCCAGGGCAGCTGGAGGACTCTGCCTGTCCTCTGGTCTTCAGTTCTCTGTGCTGCAGCAGCTGCAATCACCCACATTTGTGGGTGCATTATGCCTTACCAGTCCCATCAGTGCACCTGAGGGACAAATTCTGCCATCACTATTTTTTTCCAAAAAAAGAATGACTGATCTACTGTTTCTGTAATAGATTGCAGGATGCCAAGTCAGGTTTCTTGTCATATGAGATCAACTTCTTTCCAAGAGCATATTATGGAGAGGGTTTAAAAATACACTAAAATTAAATTTGTTCGGTCTACAATATGTTGGAAATGGAGAAAAGCACCATCAGGACAGAACACTATCTAATGTTCTGCACTTCCAAAGCTTCCCTAAACCTACCTAGTACCTTTCTGCAAGGGTCTGCTAATTTAATTTTTGAAGCACTTTCAAAAAGGAGCATCACTTTCTTATTAGAGCTAGCATTTGACTTTATGCATACTGTTATAAAAAAACCCAAAAATCAAATGCAAATTCTATTTTAAACCTCATTGTTATCTTTGAACACTTCAAATACTCTCTACAAACTTTATTAACTGTGATGTGATGTTTGTTCAGATAGTAAACTGCTAATTCTGAAACATTCAACTATTTTTTCAGGCTATTTTCAATGACAAAGTATAAATCTTTCACACAACTTTCCCAGATTAACAAGCAATGTTCTTTGACAACATCTGATTTTTTGCCCTCATTTTTCTCTTGGACTAAGAGAAATTACCTGAAATTCGATCAAGTACTTCAGATTCATAAAAAATCTCTTCTGGAAGAACTTTCTTCCAGTTAAGCCCTTGACAATGTTTACAACTCTGAAAAATTGAAATGTAAGAGCTGTAGCTGCAGAAAACTGAGATAAATATCCTCTATTTATATAGGACTATCCTTGCTGCCAGAAGCATCCTGCATAGAAAGTCATATATTCCAGCTAACCACCACTGAATGATTTTGAAAAGTTGATTTGCTTTTATCCACAAGTACATAACCTATGCACCTACTCAAAGAGCATTAGTTCCTTAAGACTCTTTTGTAAAGGTACCAAAAACAAAGCTACATCCTAATCACAGGGTGAATTCACGCTTGCATATTGTTCATAAATTTCTCTACTGTTCTGTGCTTGTATTCAGAACATTATGATTAACTGGTTCCACCCAAAAAGAAGCAGCAAATAGAGCTTGTGTAGGCATCCTGTTAAGCAAACGGTGTGTGTGATATTTAGTGTCTTAAGTCTCTTTCTTAGCAAAAAGCTGAGCAGGCAAATGAGGCTCCCTTAAGTGCAGTTACCTGCTACAATCTGAGTGCCTACCAAACTGTCTGGTTAGAGACACCAGCATGGAAAAAAACACCATAAATGAAAACATCCCAAACAGACCATCAAAAAACCTCTCACATTTTGTCAAGCTTTTTATCCTACACATAGAGACATATTTAGACAGATCTGAACCTTGTGCTTAGAGGGGCTGATCTCCATGCAGTTTAAATTTCAAATTAAATAATTTATCTTCTCACAGTACCATTCAATGGAATTTCACAGCATGTTCCAAAAATTATCATTAATTATTCAAATAGTATTAATCCCTGAACTAATTAATGAATTTGCTGTTGCCTCTTAGAAATCTGTACTTTGCCACAAAGAATAAGTCCCTCATGATGTTTCATGTTTTGAATTCTCTGTACATTTATAGCCTTGATGATATCTATTCTGAATCTCTGCATTACTCATTTTGTGCTATGTTGGATTACCCTGGCATGTAAATATCTGCCTGGGAAAGGAGATAACACAGCTTCAAAACTCAACAACTTCATCCCAGTTATAAAATCAGTGAAAGCACTGGTCTTTGTCCACTGACTTGTTAACATCACTTTGTTTATCCAAAAAAGACAGAAGCTTGGACTCTGCTGATTGCAGGAGATTTATATATGGAAAAGCCCCCAACTCTCCCAGGAAATATTTAGTAAAGCTGACAAAGGTAGACAGAAGATAAGACAGTAAAAAGTGTTGTAAAATACTAGATAATATTCAAACAATTATCTTTTGGATTGAGGAAATTAAATTTCGGTCTTTTATGTGAGGAAAATGGATAAAGATAGCACTGCAACAACAGCAATTAAAAATTATGGTTATAGTTTTGCAAATGCAGACTTTACTGACATTGGATTTCACCATGCCAAGACAATGATCTATCACTCCATCTTTGTGTTGTGGCATTAAGGTTGATTGATTTGATTGATTTTCCACAATGAAAAAATTGAACCACTCTTTTTGTACCTTGTTTGTCCTTTTTTTTTTTAGTAGCTGAACGAAGATGAAAAGTGATAAACCTGTGACAGACTTGCTTATCAGAAGACTTGCTTTGACAGATACCAAGTAAAGGAGTCTCCTCTTTGTATATCTTGTAGAGAAAATAATCTCCTACCTTCCTGTGACATAGAGATAATTGCACACATTTCAGCTATTCTGTACCAGAAAATTATTTTTCATAATTCTCAGCATAAATATTAAAATATTTGCAATGTTTCAAGAACAAAGAGAAAAGAAATAGGTGAACTGGTATCAGTACAAACAGCAAAACCACAAGCAAACCTCTTTCTGATGCTTGTTGTCTCAATACAGAAAATATTCTACTTAGCAGGAGGTTTATGATACTGCAAATTATATATTTCTGACTGTTGTGTATTTACAGTCCCTTGAAATCAGCCAAATTATTCTCAAATTTCCAAAAAGAAAAGAATGAATTCCTGTGGTGCACTTTTAAAGCTTCTCCAGACTGGCTGCTTTGAGGTGGTTATTGCTATAAGATGTGTGTGGTGAAGAAGAAATTGGACAACTTTCCCTGCTTGTCTTTAAATATAAGACAAGTTAAGTCTGCTTTCCTTTGCTAAAGGAATAAGCATGAGTTGGGTTGTCATCTAGTAAAGATGGTAAGGCTTTTTCCTCCTTTGCATGGATGCAGGATCACTGGGGAAAGAACATGACAGCCCCTCTTTAAGGAGCCGTAAAACGAAATGGAAAGAAGGAATGCATTTGGGAAAGCCAAGAACAAGATGTTCCCAGGACAACATGGCTTGGCTTCCACCTAAATTGATTCACTAGGCTTGCTAGTTTTGTGCATTCTTTGAAATACAGTGATTGGGTCACAAGTGCTGTTTGAGACACCAAATAAGGCACACGTGCACTGTAAAGACACAGACCTAACTGAGTTACTTGTAGGTTCTGTAAAACAAGAGGGAATGACTCTGTAAGGGGAGCAGTTCTGGGCTGATGGGGCTGAGTCACGAGCACTTCAGCCAACCAAAGGCATTGCTCAGTGCTTGGCACCTGCTCGTCACACCAGTCTCAACTGTGTCGTGTATTGGTTCAAACAAAGGCAAATCATAATATCAGGAAAATAAGTTTGTGTTTTCAAGAATTTGAATAACATGAAATCCAGTGTCATGAATCCAAAATGACTCATGAATTCCGTGAATTAGCCTAATAAGCTACTTCTTGTACCTAATTCACCTGTAATTTTTGGGCTAGCTTGAATACTTCAAGCTGACTATTGATTAAAAAATATCCTCTTTTGCTGAAAGGTATATTAAGGCCATGTGAAATGGCTTTGAAAAATCTTTAGCATAACACAGAACAGGTCTCAGAGGCCTATTACTTTCATTTGCAAAGATGAATCATCAGAACAAGGTTATAAAAGTTTACAACTATGAATTACTTTAAAGTACAAGATGTTAAATTAGTTATTAACAAAGAATAGAAGTGACTAGTGATTGACCAACTTTGATCAGATGCATTTGAATCACCAAATAACATAAAAAAAGAAGATATAACAACTTGAAAAGATATTTGAAAAAAAAAATTGTTTTCTGAATTTGACCATTTCGACAATATGTAGAAATGAATGAAGAGATGAAGTTCATTCTTAGATGAATTTTCCTGGTTCAGAATTTTCAGCTTCTTCCCACTAAAAAAGGGATTTTTGAGTAATATATGACTGAGACAAGGATGAAGCTAGTCCACTGTATTTCAGGATAGGAATAAAAAGTTAATTTCTGCATAATTTCATTTAACTTAGTATAACTTTTTCAGTGAAAATGCATTTCTTTTCATAATGTAATTTTATAAAGACTCTCCTATAATCTTCTTTTAGGAGAGGCTTTCTAGTGACATCTGGGAAAATGCAACAGGAATCTCATATTATTAAATGTCAATAAAACTAAATTATAAACTGTCCATAAATAGCACATTGAAAATAGATTCCAGTTTCATACAAGAACAAACAAGAGTTTATACACTTGTACTTTAGTGTTGTTAATGTACACACACTTGGAGTAACACCTTGGGCAAAGTTTGTATACCAAAATAGACCTCGGCCTTGTGACAATAGATCCTTTGGCTTTGATCCTTGAGGCAAAATGCCTGTGGCTTAAAAGACTTAAATATCTGTACAGTGTACTCACAGAATTGTAATTAAACTCTTATCACCACACTGCTTTTTCTGTGATTTGCTCCTCTGCTTTGGTAGTTGTCCAGCCCTGATGTCAATAACATTTTCTAAATGAATATGTTGCATATGCATTGTGTTTTCAATTTTAGGTTGACTGGGTGCAAGTGACAGCATTTCTTATTCAGAATGACAGAACAGACAGTTCATTTCTAGAACATTAGCAATATTTTTTAAATGTAGCTGTTACTTTTGCAACCAGAAATATCCTTTCAGTTTTACTGCATTACATTTATCTTTAGCAAACTATATTAGATGTCACTCTAGGAATTTGTAGTACTTGCACTACACATGTAACTTTATGTTTGTTTCCATTAGAAACAATATAGTCCAATGGCTTTTAGCAAAAATGGTGCAGATATTTTGACTGCTGCTGGTCAATCTGGTAATTACCTTGGATTTTAATTTCATAAAGTACCTTTATATCTTGCTGTGGATTACACAATTCTTTCATTTCAGAAGGATTTTCCAAAGCAGAAAATTTGTACTGTCTTTTTGAAAATATCACCTCCAATCTCACAACAATGTCACTAGTTATCAGTTATGCCACAGATAATCCACTCTAATTAATCCAGTTATAGGGTTGGAAGATCCTTGTTGTCTAAGTGCCAGATAAATCCACTCCAGGGCCAGAAACTGCCAGTAGAACAACTCAGGCTGGTGACATGGCATCTTGCCAGAGGATTTGGCTTTTATACCTTCTATTAATTTGTCGTTTCGTTCTGCTTGCACAGAACTTAGAATAAAAAGATCCTGATGCACACAAAGAACTGAAAGAGATAATACCTCTAATAGCCCCAATATGAAGGAAAATAAGTTCCATCCGAATCAAATTTTTTAGGGCATTCCCGGAGGATAAGGGTTCGGCACAATGTCTAACAAAGACACAAATTATTGAACAGAGCCAAAATTTCTATTGCTCCACATCCCCTTTTCTTCCTCTCTCCAAATAAACAGAATTTAAATGATAGCTGATTATTATTTCTGTTAAGAAACAAGTTCTAGCTCCATATTCTGATATGATTTCCAATAGAATATACATCAATGTAAGCTTTCCTTCATCCCTGTGTTTTTTGCATCAGTGTAACTCCTCAGTTTTGCTAATTGCTTTTTCACAGCAGAGAATTATCAAGTTGAAAGCTACACCAGGGTTTTGTTCAAGTGGTGTTAGGTATTGAACAGAAATGAAAGCAGCAATCCAAATGTGTTAAATACACTGTACTAGTCAGTACCATCCCACCTGGAAGGCCTGGAAAGGGAATGATTAGCCATCAAAATAAAAGAAACTCACAACCACTATTGAGTGTGTTTGGCTTGCTTCTTTCAGCTCCAAAGAGGAAAGAAATTTGTTGCAAGTAATGTTTATTATCCCTCATTTGAAAATCAGCATTTATGAGCTAATGATTTAAACATATGTAATAAAAAAAGAATGAAAAAACATCTCTGAAGCTTCATACCTGGAATTTTTGAAGGTTTGTAATCCTAGGGTAAAAGGTTTCTGCTATTGCAGTATTTAATGACAGAACAGACATTTTTTTTTCTATCTTATACTCAGTAGCAGGGTAATGAAGGTTTTTTTTGTTTTGTTTTTTTTGTTTTTTTTTTTTAATCTGAGCAATCCAATAATTGAAAATTTACCTTAGCCAAAAAGATTAAGGACAGGTGTTTATCAATAAAGTAGTGTCCTTAACAGTAGTTAGAGATTACTGTAAAGAAGTTCATTTCAGGCTTGCTGCTTTCAGCAAGTTAATCCAGTTAGCCATGCATAAAGTAAGCAAAAGTGAAACAGTGACTAGCAGAAACTAAATTATTTAAATTAACAAATGACAGACATTTGTAATATTTCTCTTAAGTTTCCACAAACAAAAGGCAGATTTAAGTGACTTCATGACACAATAACATATACAGGAGGAAGTTTGTGTACATGTGCATTCATGCATACAAGTAAAATGAAACCCTGCAGATGAGACAGAAAGTACTTGTAGGAAAATCTTAAGAGTAAGTTGCAATGAGAAAGGGGAATTAAATTAGAAGGGCAATGAACATGGAAATTACTTGCTGATATTCAGGTTGTAGGATATTCTGAGAACACATTATTTGCAAAAGAGTAGAAGAGCAAAGAATCACCTGGGTATCATTAACTTTTCCTCAGGGCAGAAACAACCAAAAAGATCATAACTCATTGCCCAACTTTTCTTCTGCCCAAAAGGGGAATCCTGTCTTCCATTTTTTTTTCCTGATGAGTATCTACACTCTCACCCCAACCCCAAAACAGAAGTTGTAGCTAAGTTATGCAATTTATTCCAACGTTGGTATGTTCTTGTGATGGGGAAACAAACCCCACAAAATCCCAGCAATGGGATAGAATGAGCAACTTGCAGTGCTGGTGATAGAAAAATAGATTTGAGAACAGTCAGCCCAAAGAGCCTGAGGAAAAGAACCTGAAGGGTTGCAGTGGGAGATTCTGTTCTCCCTCTCTCCATCCTCTTTTGCTCTCTAGTCTCTTGTTTTGCTACAGAGTCACGAGAACTAAGCAAGCTGCACATCAGCCACAATTTCAGATTCCACTATTTTTCCTCTTCTCCCGAGTACCACAATCTCAAGTAAGTCTTTAAAAAATAATCTCACTTATGCTTTTTGTAAGACAGAGAAAAAAAGGGTTTTGGGAGTCCTAATGCTGTATTTGAAATATGAAACAAAATCTGTGGGCTTTTTCTCTTTTTATTCTTTCTCCCTTTATTGTGGTTTTAGTAAAGACTAAAAGGATTGAAATAATAGCTCTTACAGTGGAACTAAGCCAGAATAATTTGAAATGAAGCTCTGAAATGCACTCAAGATTAATCTTGTAACAAAGAAAGTATATTATTTCTTGGTTAGCCAGAGACAGGATTATCTGATATATTTTATTTATTCACATACTTTTGTTACTAAGAACCATTTATAACTATACAGAATTTAAATTTAATACTTTAAGACTACAGCCTCCTGAAGTATTATAAAACATGGAACCCTTTGTTGTTCTGAAGTAAAATAATTTGAAATTATTTTAGCAAATCTGCTTTCTAAGAGCTCACAGAACTATTTTGTGAAAAATAAGTTTACAGAATGTTCCTAAATAAATGCATTATTATTGGATTCTGACTCATCAATCTTTGGTTTGACTTAAAAATCACAAGTTTTTCAATCTTTGCTGTATTCTACTATGAGTATACATAATTCACCACTAAAAGTTGTGACATTCCAGTTAAGTGCATAAACCAGAAATTATTCCAAGTTAATTGGACTTCTGACTCTCTTGAAGTGAATAATGTCAGCTGGTCAAACCACAAGACCGGGGAGCCATCAGGTAGGAAGAAACCTCTGAGATCATGTACTCCAGCTGTTTGGAACCCGTGACCAGAGACATCTGACTTATTTCTTCTTTTGCAGGTTGTATCAAAATGGGCATACAGATTAAGAGCATTGGATCTTTAAAGTAGAACTTGTAGATTTTATGCATTTATTAATGTACATAAAGACATGTCACACTAGCAGCACATTTGGAAGTTTGGATCTCCAAATTAGAAAATATAACAAGAAACAGCATTCGGAAGTGTGGCTCCATTTTGGATGCACTTTGGCTAAGCAATATTTTTGCATGGATTGCTGTGGATTTAACCTCAGTTTTACAGTTCCTCAGTCTATAGTTCCTCCTTCTCTTCATTTCAGGCCACTTTACCTAACTTAAAAGAGGCTGGTGTCTGTTCCTGACACTGTTTTCTCATTGTCGGCAGTGAGAGCCTGCTCTGTGGAACCAATCTAGTTAAATGATGATGTGAAAGCAATGAATAAATATGTAAATGAAATATTTAAAAAGAAAAGAAAAAATAAATAGTGATAGAACAGAAAGATGTACAATATGCTGCTTTTTTTTTGTTTGTTTTTTTTTTTTGCTAAACCATATTAACAAAACAAAAGACCTCATGTGATATCTAAGTCTTAGGGGTTGTAGAAAAACCAGCTATTCAATATCTGTTTCTGATATGTTTTTGGAAAAGTAAAAAGTGTCTGTACTCTATCTGCATGGTGCTGAGAATCCATACTGAACAAAAACCAGGATTTATAAATGCATGTTTGCAGTGTTACTTGATTACTAGAAAAGGAAAAAAAACAGTGTCTCAAAACCAGTGTCTATAATTTCTAGGTAAGATTACATAACAGTTGATTCATATGTTTTAACATGGAATTGGAGTCCAGAAAATGAGGTCAAGGAGCATATTTTGGGGTGGATGGGCCTCCTTGAATAAAACATCTAAAAATGAAGATCATCTTTCTCAACTGTATTGCTATTAAGTGCTCCAGACTAATCAAGGCATTCAATCATGTGGCTTTTACATTCATTAATTTTGTCCTTTTGTTCCACATACACACAAATTTTAGCTTTAACTATGATGTGGGCATTTTCATTAAGGGATGGTGTTCTTAGCTTATTCCAAAGAAAAGCTGATCTATTCCTAATTTTTTAAAATTGAAACTGAAAAATAAAACAAAACAAAAAAAACAGGGCAAAAATATATTTCTAAGATTAAAAAAACCTCTTCCACCCTTCCAAGCACTATGTCTTTTTCCCTACATTGAGCATAATATTGACAATCAGGTCTGTGATGGGAAAAGTCTCTTCTCTCAGGTCAAGTCAGTTATTTCTTCTGCAGGGCAGAGGAGGAAGAGGAAATGTTCACCTGCTTTGACAGACTTGTGCCTGTCTTTGAGCCTCAGTGACTGTACAGTCTCTCCCACTCCTAGTGCTGTATTGACACGTGCTCTTCTCTGGAGGAAACAATTACTTGGCCGAGACAAAACATTTTGACCAAATAAAGCCTCAGGACTGATACAGAACAGCCGGGTGGAACAAGGAGCTGTGCTGTAGGGGACTGGGTGATTTAACATCCTCTCTAGACAACCTCTGCTAAGTGATCTCACATGCCCAGATCCCTCGGGATCAGTGTCACTGCTGCTGGGCTCTTCCTCCCCTGCCTGCTGACCCTCTCCTCCTGGCAGGAACTCAGCCTGTCCTCCCAGGGACAGGCTGATGGCTCCCTAGACGTCCAAACCCCTCTTTTCCCATCAGTCTTTCTTCCTGGTGTATTTGTCTGGCCCTGTCACACCAGTCAGCCGCGTGCAGGATCCACCACAAGCATTGGGAGAGACCACAATACTCTGCATTATTTCTTTGCTTATACACAGCCACGTTATGTGCTCCATCAGTTATTGTAATGTATAATCTACATTTGAACTCAAGCTCAAGAGCTTTAAATTTCATCTATTTCTGATAAAACACCTCCATATATTACTAAAGGCATTTTATCTATGCTTTGATTAGTCTTCTGGGGTATTACTGGCATCTTGCTCTTCAGGCCACAGTTTAACCACCTAGAAGCTACAATATTAAATTCCTAATTAGTTCCTCATACAGCTACAATAATTAGACTTCCCACTTTTCAGTCCTCAGAGATTACTTAGAATACAGTTTTGAATATGATATTATTGCCCAGATGGGGAGCTGAGACATCAACAAATGTATGGAAGGGGTTTCTGCTAATTTGAGGTTTTTACTTTCAGAATCAGTCAGTTTCACAGACTACTTAAAGCTTTTACAGTTGTCAGTGGCAGCCATGAAATGAACACTGCTACATCAGGATGATCAAGCCAAAATCCCCAGAAAATCTGCTATATAATTATTATCCATTTGTCAGGCTTTTAGAGCTAGAAACAGGAAGAGAAATGTTTTCCACAGCAGATTTCAGTTGCCTTCACGAAATGGCCTTCATTTTGTAATCCCCAGCCTCATCCACATTTTATCTTAATCTCTGACAGAAAATGAAGAAGGGGTCACACAGGCAGCATAATTCACCATAATTTTGGATTCATCCTTTTTATGCAGAACACAAAGTATGTGTCTTTATGGAGTTATAACATGAAGAAAACTCAGCATGGGCACGTAGCACAAATTAAGATTGTGTCCTTTGCCTAAATTCCTAGGCACTGAGTTTACAAAATTAATAACTCTCTGACATAGGTAACATTAACAATTAGAAGAGGAAATCAGTTCCCCTCCAGCATTTTATAACAGGACACCATGCTGCATCACTGGTTCAGATCCTTTAGCTCTCCAGACGTCTGTTTTTGAGAGGGTAAACTGATCTGACAGTGCTGATTATCAGGCTCTGAGCAGAGGTGTTACTCAGGAGGAGACATTTTGAAAGAAGTCAGTAAGTCACAGGATAATTTTGGGCTTTGTTCTGGCTTTGTAACACAGTGCTTACACAACCAAGCCCAGCTCCTTTTTCTGCTCAGGCTCATCTTTGCCTCACTCCAGCTGCTTCACTCCCCTCCTTTCTTGTCTGATCACTACCTGCTTCCCATCATCTCATCTCCGTCTTTCTGTACAGAATCCTAGTTCTGATCTCACCATCCTCTGACTTCATTCTTCAGATGCTCACTCCCATCTCTCAGAACTCTTTATCCTTCTCCTTTAATTAATTTACTGTCCCTGCTGGCTCCCTCTCTCACATCCCCTTCCTCAGCCTCTACTTCCCTGGACTAATAGTCCTCCTGATTTCCATTTTCCCTTTCTAAGTAGCATTAGTCTTTTCCCTCAGCTCTCTCTTCCATTGTCCCATCTACCTGTCCCTTTTGTCTCTGCTTTTGTTGTCCTTTTTCAGTCTTTCCCAATAAATTTTCACCTCCTCTGTCTTTCAGACAACAATTATAACTTCCTGATCCTCTCAGCTCCCTGTACCTCCCAGCCTTGCACCAGCCATTTCAAAGTCATGGCGCTCAATAGAAAACACATGCTGAGATGACTTGTGACAGACAGATCCTCTGAGTGTCACTCTGATCTCTAGCAACAAATAACATCTGTGAGAAAAGGTTATTTTTACTTTACTGCAACCAGACTTGAACAGCCTCATCAGCTCTAGCGGGATGGCCCATCAGAGGATTGTCTCTCAGGCACAGTGATATTGTAGAGGGATACTTCTAAAAGCACTGTTTAAGAAAATGCTTTGCCTAATACAAGATTATCCAAATTCATCGATGTAGGCAAAATACCAATCTGAAAAATTCAGAAAAAAAAAATGGTGAAGTTTTGCTTGTCTTCTTGCTCAAGGTCCACAGATTGCACAAAAAATTTCAGAGCAAATGGTTCAAGTCTGGTAGAGTTGCTATAAACACTCAGTACAGGTTTTCAACTTGGGTTTTCCTGGCACTGTTAACAAAAAGGTAAAAACATTCTTGCCCAAGCAGCAGTTGCAGGATCACATTTTCAAAGCTTAAGTTTACCATTGTATAGATTTTTTACTACCCTATAACTGATATCAGTGTAAATTTTCCTCAGGAAATCTAGCCTGCATCCCTGATTTTCTGTAAATATACTGATTTTCTTGTTATACATATATATTCACACAAGATGCACATTGTTCTTCTAACTAGAGGAAAGCCAGGCAGATTAATGCCCAAGTTAAATGAAAGAAATAACCAAATATTATTATTACACAATGATTATTTGAGCTCGTGCAAAGGCTGAAGTAATTTCACTTTCCTATTTAAAAATCTGGAAGGAATCTTAAAATATGTTACAAACTATGTAAACAGAAGCACAATCATAAACTTGCAAATTTTTGAAGGATTCAGGATTGTCTCTTTCCCACATTTGAGTGAAAGCATTTGGTATAACAGATCTTGGCCTTGAAAACAGCTGTCATCTGCATGAAGTGCCAGAACAAGTATTGAGATTCAAATGGTTTAAAGAAAGTTATCCCTGGCATTTTAAAGTGAGGATAAAGGAAGGAAAAAAATATGAGTGGGGAACAGAAAGAGAAGGCTAAAGGAACTGCAGGTACAAGCAGTAATAGAATTGGAAACATCAGGTAGATGCTCAGAGCACAAAGGGTTAAAATTGTAAGAATTGTAATTGTTTTTCTCAAGGAGCCTGCCAAATCCCTTTTGGAACTCACTTTGAATACTTTTCAATACTAATGTTCTTCTGTTTTGCTTAATGATTGATAAATGAATTGTTTGAGATCCTGTCACTCAGCCAAGGTGCAGGAGGATAAGCCAGCTTTTGTCCCCAGAAAGCCAATCCAAGGGACGCTAAAGGCACAGCGGGCACTCCACTGGTTGCAGCAATTACAGCTCATTATTTTGCTAGGAGAAAAGATGCAGCAGCAGCCAGTGCAATGCCAGCCACACACCTGAGGGGGGGTTAACCCACCCAGGCAGAAGTTCAGCCTGGCTACACCTCCAGTGCTGCCTTTTGCACAGCTGGGGTCTGAATTTACTTATCTGCATGTTGTAATCACCGCTGTTGTGCTGGCAAAAGTAATGATAGAGATGTTGCTTTGTTTTTGTAGAAACCTCTAGCTAGGATAGTATGTTCCACTTGGGAAGACAGTCAGGCAGTTGCCAGTACATACAAAGCTCGATTTCTTGACTTAGTTTGATTATTTAGATTTTGGAGGGAAATCTTTTTCATATATAGGGAAAAAAAATATTTAGTGAAGAATCTCAAGGAAGAGAATGATTGAACTTTAGCTGTTGAATGGAAAACTAAAGAGACACAGCTTGAATGGATCTGGGTAAATCAAACGAGTAGCTTCTGTACAATATATACTTCTTATTTGACTTTTTAAAGATTTATAAGAACCTGTGACTTTGTAGAAATAAAAAAAAAAAAAAGAAAAAGAAAAATACAAGCACACAAAAAAACCCCCCAAACCTCAAAAATCAAATTTCCAAGGACAGCTATACCTACTCCAGGAATATTTAATATCAGCTAGCCTAAAGGCTTGAGCAGAGCTGAAGTCTACCGAGCAGCTGAAATCAGCCAGCTTTAGGTGTGGTTATAATCTGCATTGCTGGCTAAAACTCTGAAAGGCAGTGAAGCTGAGAACTGTGCACTGAGCAAGGTGAGGAGATGTGACACTAAACAGGAGCTAATTTTGGTGCAAAACAAAGCACTAACAGGTGCCAGAGACTCCAGGCATGAATGTGCTTTAATCTATGAATTCACTGCTTCTCTTTAACAGATCTTGATGAGCCATGTGGTTTCCTTTTAACACACTATATATGATGAATATAGCTAAAAAGGTAATGGCCATTATAACTAGTAGGCCTGTAGTCATCCACAGTCCTCATCTGCTATCCTATTCTGCAGTATGTTTTATTATATTCCTTTTATATGCTTTATAAACTCCATAGCAGAGATGAATTTAACAGCAGAAATTACAGCAACAATTTGCTCATCTTTTATGAATTTTTCTATGTTTTAATGTTTTGGCATAGAAAACAGTAATGTGAAAGGTTTAATTTGTTGAAAACACTTAGCTTTTATTCTGCATAACTGGAAGTGCTTCTTTAAATATTGAATTATAGCTCACAGAAAATGCAGGTGCATATGAAACCAGACTTTTCTCATGGGTTTGATACTATGTCATTATGGTTGCTTTCCTAATTCCAAATACATTAATATCACTGGTTTTTTATGTATGCAGCTCGCAATTATGTATGCCTCTAAAACCTACAGGGACTGCTTAGAGTTTTTCCACTGATTTAACTTAGTTTTGCAACTAGAAAGATAGCTGTGGATGGAGTTTTATTTCCCCAAATCCTAGTGGGGCAATACCCCTTACAGATCTTATCTTAAGCAGTATCCTATGAACACATGAACCCAAAATGATTTCATTTAAAAGCAGGAAAGAGAACAAGCTGTTGCACAACACAGTGGAAGATGACAAAATTCAACCTTTTGCTCCTATTATTCTAACAAAACTGCTCATATGATAAAGAGTAGCTATTTTCATCTACGCAATTAAGGAAACACTATTTTAGTATTGAGGTTGTGCAGTAGAAAGCAATTTATAATAATTACAACTAAAGAAAATGATAATCATTAGGAACGTTCAACATATAGATCAGCAGCATCAGCAGCTCACAGGGACAGCTTTACCAAGTCATAAGAAGCACTTACAAACAGGGCACTCAAATGAAATGAAGAAAACATTACTAAAGTAAGCAGCATGTCTGGTGTAACTCCCATCCCACTGAAGTGATTTGCATCTGAAACAAAACTAAAATTGAATTCAGTCTCCTTCTTGCATGTTATACTGCCTATCATACTAAAAAATCCTATTGCCTGAACACATTCTGCCCTTTGAGAGCTACCTTTTCCAGTAGTACTTGCACAGTATCACTTCAAACTACTGAACTGAGTCTAAAATGCGGATTTCATGGCATCTGAGTTAAGTCAGTTCTGTAGGTACATTCAATAAATATTTACAGCAAGTATTTATGCAATGTTTAAACTGTTTCTCATTTTTAAATTTCAGCTTATAACTATTAATAGTAACTCTCAAGGCATTAAATGCAAAAACATCTGATCCTGACATGTAGCTAGTCACCTTGAGAGACTGCATTGCACTCTGATTCTATTGAAAAATAATTGACATGAAGAAATGGTAAATAACACTGAGATATCGTGGTTTTTGAAAGAAACCTGCTCCTGAAGTTTATCAGCTATCTGCTTTGCAATGTTCAAAACAAGAAAGGAAGCCAGGGACACTTACCCTTGGTACCAATAAGCAAGAACACACAGAAGCAGCAAAAAAATGTCATATCTGTCCTTCAGCGATTCAATGAATAAAGTCAATGAGTGTTGTCCTTCGAATTGCACTCCAGCCAGAGTGCTGCACGTACAGTCTGCCTCTGAGAGCCTTCAGCAGCGAGTGAAGCAAGCTCCCTTCTCCCCCTGCCTTCCTCCCTACTCGAGTGCCTCTGCTCTAGGTCTCCCTCTCTCCCTGCTCCCTGGCACACAGGCACATGAAAGTTTCCAGGATCACACTGTCTCCTCAGGCTCTGCCTTACACGCTGGGATCTGCTCTGTGGCAGGCAAAGGCTGGGCTCTGCATGGACACAGCTCTGCCCCAAGGAAAGCTGCTGCTGCTGCTGCACAAAACACAACCAGGTCCTGAGAAATGTCATCAATAGTCCAATCGTTTTCCTTCTCTATTTTTTTCTTCCTAAAATTGCAATGCTGCAAGAGGTCTGAGAAGCACAGTTTTATTTAGTCAAATCTGTTTGAAACCAAATGTTTTCTGTAGTTTAGATACAAACTGGAGATTTTTCAGCTAAGGGGAAGTGAAATTTATAAATACAGTCTCTGTAGCAATCCAGTCACTCACTGAAATACAGAAAAATGCACAATGTAATTTATTTCCAAAATCAGCATGTCACTACTTTTACACACTAACCACCCTTCATGATTAATAAAAACAATCTGAAAGAACAAAGAGGAGTGTTCAACAATATATTCTTTTTGAGGAAAATTTTCTCACAGATTTTTTCTTACTTGAATACTTTGAGACAATCCTATCTGGCCCTTGATTTTACTGTCACTAGTAGATCATGGTATTCCCCATTACATAAACAGTCACACGGTTAAAAATCTGTTTTATGATGTGAAGGCTAACATTTAGCAGCACAGCAAGGCATGCTTCAAAACAAATTGGTCAGTTGAGATGAACTTGAGAGAGGAGTTAAATTTTATGTGGACACAAGGAGTGACAGACTTTTAATTTTTTGGGGGTTTTTTTGGTTTTTGTTTAAAAAGCTTGTTAGATTCAACAGCTTGTCAGGATGCCAGTGGTCAGAAAGCACTGGTAACCTGTGAGCAGCTATGTCAGGTACTGAAGGAAAAGAGCTTCTCTGACTAAGGAAATAAGTGCATGTGTGAACACATCCACAAAATGGTGAATTTAGAAAACGAGAAAAATCTTTATCACAGTCAAAATCTAAGTCCACATTGTTGCTATGGCAAAATTGTCTACAAAATAGACATTATGAACTGCCAGCCTCCTGATATAAAAAAATACAGAACAGAGAGGGGTTTACAAAAAAGTTGTTGTCTATGGAAATCCCAAGAAATACTCTGACATCTACTATAACAGCAAGAATAACAGGCAATGTACAGGCAAAAACGGATCAAAAGGATTAGACAACCACAAAATATTTATTCTATAAGGTGAGGAATAGCTTTTGAGCATATCAAGTAAGATCACACTTGCTTCAAACAACTGTTTAAGAGTTAATCTAACTCTTACACACTCTAGGGATAATGCCTGAGCTGAAAAGCTCTTCTAAGGTGAGAAAATATAAGAAGAAACTGAACCAAGAAAGTGAATAATAACTGAAATATTCTTTCAAGGAAAAGTAAAACAAAAGCTTTACCTCTTCAGTGCAGGGTGAGATAGAACTTACATTTTAAATAAAGGATTTTCTTTCTTGTATAGTTTCCTCTGTGACTTTCTGCTTCTGATCTAGTCATAACTACTTGAGATGTGTTGGAACCATACATGTCTTTGGAATAGATCCTTTCACTTGATAATAAAATAAATCAAGCAAGCTGCTTCTTTAAAAAGCAGTCTGACCCACTACAAAAGTTGAAGATATTCTACCTCAGAGTAAACAGGGAAAACCCCCAAATGTGGTACATACCACTCACACATATTTTCTGAAGCTCAGCCCCAGTGGGAGTTGTCACTTTTCAGCCTTCCCCTTTTTCATGGACCTTTAGCAAGGTTCCTCATTAAAGTTAATTTTGCTGCAAATAAACACTTGCTCCATGGAAAATCCACTGAGATCTTCCCTCTTCTAAACTTCCTACAGTCATAAAGTCACAAAAAAAAGCAGCAGCAGTTTCCAGCCCATTCTCTCAGAACAATTATATTTAAATCAAGAAGCTAGAGTTACAAACACACACATTGCTGGACTGTGGAATGCAGAGCAGAAAAAGGAGGAGAGACCAGCTTTTGAAAAATAGCTTTGGCTTACCTTACTTGAACACATTTTTGCTTCTTATTAGAAGACACATGTCTGTGTATTAGAAAGGCAATAAATGTTTCCCTCCTGACTAAAATATAAAAAGTTATGGTACATTGGTGTTTAAGAACTCTCTTCAAGAAAACAATAGGCTTTACAGACTAATTCCTTACACAGAAAAGAAATAATTCATCAGAATTGCATCTATTCAAACATCTTTGAGAAGAAATTGGACTTCATTGGGATGGTCAGTATTTGCTTTCATTTCTACTTACAGTGCTTCTAGAATTAAAATTCAGTCTAGAGTATCTAAACAGAAGGAATTTAATTGTCAGATCTGAGGAGGACAACCCCCTTCAAACATTCAACAGTTATTGTGCCACCAAACCACAAATTAACAGAATACATTAATGTTTCATTAAATGCAAATAATTGCCTTTTGTTATCATGAAGAGTCCCCTCATGTGTCTATGACAAAGTGTTCAAAGTCACATTTTGAACTAAGAATTAAATAACTGCAATTATTATTTCAAAAAACTTGCTAATAAAGTTCCAGCATCTTGTACTCTTTTTCCTATTGTTCACATTGGGTGCTAGGTAGAAGGAACTTCTCATAGAAGTAGAGAAATCATAGCTGCATGCATTACCATTGTAATTTTTATTATTAAAAATAAGAATACACAAGGCTGTAAATCTCCTGCAAAGGAAATAAGTTAGAAATCCTTTTCATCTTGAAGAAAAAAGATGTACTTATCTGCAGGCTGCAGCTACTCCTTTGAAGGGTAACAGATACTGGCTCAATTCTACAACTGGCAAGCTTCAAGCAGAGGCAGTATAGGTAGGAAAAAAGTTGAATCTCTAAGATTTAGCCTACATGAGGCAGATAGATTCAGTCAAAGCTTACCTGTTGCCATGCTTCTCCAAGTAAGAGTAGTATGGATCTCAGATATACTTCTGCTCTTTCCTAATGCTGGAATTTTCCTTGGTTTAATTAAGAATGCTTTCAAGGATGCTTTATGTCCTGCATTAAATCAAGGACCCACAAGACAATTGCTATGCCAGTTGTGGTTTTATTACTGAGAGTTGCTCATTAGACAAAGTAAATTTTCAGCTGAAAATGCTGACTAGAGTGTCAGCTGTTTTGCTGTGTTTCTAGTAAAACACAAGGAAGTGTAGGATGAAGCACTGAAAGTCAAACAGGGCCCATGTTGCCATCTGCAGTCATGAAAATGATCTAGTTCATACTTAGAAATGACAGCCCAAGAAGTGACCCTCTTGTTTTCTCAGCCATTTGATGACCAAAATCTAGGTTTTGTATTATAGCTATGTGAATAACTAATGTACAGATAAGGCTTCAGAACACAGCATTTGAAATCTAAATCCTTCATTATGTGCATTAATCCTACAATCCAAAAGATTCAGCTGTGCAAATGAACATAATTGGCTTAATCATATTTAATTTACACTGCATTCAAAGCTCTGTCAGTGTACTTTGCAGACAATACAACTGAGAATAAGAAATTCATATTTTACAGGGCAACTCTTACCTTGAGAGGATATATTCCTTATTTGAAACCTACATCCATGTACCCTGAGTTCACAGCAAAGCAAACTAAAGTACCTCTTAAGAAAAGTACAAGAATATCTAGGCACAGAAAGATAGAAGAGACCTCATTTACAGCAGCTTTTTCTGAACATCAAGCTGTACTACAGTACCTAGGTCTATCTCTCTGTCTCATATCCTTATGCCTCAAGCAGTACTGTAAAAATGGACTACTTTTTTGTAAAGATTGCTCTCCCCATTTCACAATTACAGAGATTTAATAGGGTCTACCTCACAAAACCTGAAGAGCCTGGGACAGCTGACCTAATGGGCCAGGCTAACTGGGCAGGCACCTCCTGACTTCTCACTTCCCTCTCCAGACTCTTTTTATCAGCACAGCTGCAGCTAAACTGGGATTACTGACACTTGCATTTAGAGAAAAGGGGGAGACATTCCTCTTTTGGAAAAACAACCTGAGCTAGATGTTATCACCTGGAGGGCTTTACTACAGTGCAGAAACCTTTTTTTTCCAGTGGAAATGTATATCCACCAAGAGTCTTAAAACAGAAATCAGTTCTAACAAGTTATTTTAAGCTGAAGATTTTGTAGAAAATTTGTCTCTAGTGACAGCTCCCAGCTGTGGAGTGATCATAACTCCCCTGCCAGGTCTCAGACTGCAGCTTTGGAGGGCAACACAGACAATGAGTTTCACTTTTCCACAAGAAAAAGGCAGACAGGAGAGATTAATAGATGACTATTTTTCCCTTACATGTCTTTTCTTTGTGGATGGGGCAGTATATTGGCTGAAGACAAGGGTGTACAAGCAGCAGTAATTTAGCTCTGAGCTCACTGAAACACTTTCCTCTCTTCTGCAAAAGTACCCTCTGCCACTGGGTGCTTTGGTGACCCTGCCCAGCTGTCCTTCTCCAGCTGGTGTGGAAGAAGGCCACAGCCAGAGCAATCTTGCTCATTTCCTCTCTCATTCCCCAGTTTTCTCCAGCTGTTTGTTCCAGCTGGGTGTTTTGACTAAATAAAATAAAACCTCACCAGAGTGCCTGACTCAAAGCTGCCGCTGGATTGTTGAAAGTACATTTCTAAAAACAACTAAACATATAAGCTTTGCTAATGATATCTCTTCCCAACCAGCCATTTCCAGTCTTTTGACTGATTAAAGATTGTAACAGTATTTTCGTGACTGTGTATGATTACAGGTATGATGTTAATGGCTTTGGTAAGTTATGATACCATTTGGGAACATTATAGGAACTGTATATGACTGAACGATGCAAGATGAACTTTATCTTGCTTTTTCAATATGACTCTTAACAAGTTACCTCTGTCCTTCATATTTGAGGCAGTGCAATTTAAGTTTTACAGCACCTAAAATTCTAGAAGAAAAAGCAGACCTCTCAAGTATGAATAGCTGAATATCAAGAGTGCAAAGTTCATAAAATATTCAGTAGGAATTCACTCACACGTTTAAACATGAGACAGTACCAAACATACAAACACTGACAATTAAGTCCCACTTTGAGAGAATGTACTCTAAAAAGATATAGTATATAAAGTTTTGAGAATTTAAGTGTTTCAGTAACTCAGTTATGAAATTTTTGTGTTAGAGAATTATCCAAGTCAACTTTAAAATCAGAGAGAAATTGATGTGTGGTAGCAGAATGGCAATACATTTGGGCTATCACCTGGATTAAGAAACTATCCTCAGTGGACACCAAGAGCCTTCTGAACTGTTTACAGTTTGTTTACTCATCAATGCCTTTACATGTGAACCCACAGTGCTCCCTTCAAGAAAAAGCTGAATTGAGGAAATATTTAACCTAAAATCAAGGAAAGGAACAATTAGACGTGTGGGACAAACATATGCTAAAGTAAACAAACCCTCCTACCTCCTAAAAAACCACAATAACATCTCCCAAAACTCATAAGAAGTGAGGAGGAAGAGAATGAGAGTCAAACTAAGAGAAAGCAGAGCTTATTAGAGGGCAAATAGGTAATATAAGAAGACACTATCAAAAGTGTCTAAAATGAAGAATGCATTTGAGACATTAACTGTAAGACTACCCATATCCACAGTTTGCCACCACACTGTTGTGAAGAAAATAAATTCTTTAACCTGAGCCCACATTTTGTGAAGTAGGCATGGTTTCCAATCCAATGCCTTTATAGAATGCCTCAATTTACAATTCTAATTTTGTATTTCTGAAACAACCTACAAAAACCACCACAGGGACAGCAGAAGGGAGCTGTGAAATTCAGAAATCCCAAGGTCGGTGCTACATTATTACAAACGATCAGTATCATAGCATTCTCCTAAAGCTGGTAAATCTTTAGGACCCAAATTCACTGGGGCTTTGAGTTCATTGTTTGGGGTACTATTCAGATGGTTCTTTTACACAGATACACATTGGATGCAATCAGCAAATAAGTATAACATTTATCTCTATCTAATACTGCAGCTTTTGAGAAGTATGAAATGAAAATTACTTGAAAGAGCTAGCAAAGATGTTGGGTTTGGGAACAGCTGATATCCTACCAGGAAGGAGCTTATATTAAGAGAGATTTTTTATTTAGGTGAGCATTTCTTCCTTTCCTTCAACTAAATTGTGCATGAAAAAAAAAAAAATCAATATTTCTATAAGCAGCTTGAACCAAAATGAGAAATTGATTTCAATATTAAGCACACAATTCTAAAGCCCTGGGAGTAATACAAGTGGAGAAAACCTTTTCAAAGCAACCATGCAGAATGTATGGTTAAATCACAGGAGGCTATGACCTACGGTACAGGGATTTTTAGAAATTTTTTTTCCTTATTTTTTTTTGAAACATAGCTGAAGTTTACAGGTTTGCAAGACTAAATAACAGTTTTACATTTCAAGTAAAAATATTTGATGTTTTCCCCAAGTGTCTGGTGGACTAACACGATAAAAATAATTTTTTCCCCTTGATGGTATTTATTTCCAGTAATTTTGAATTTTCTAATATAATTGAGAATAGAAACTATAATCTTAATGAAGAGTAAGATAACATCAAAGAATGCATTTAGTATGGCTTTGTATTTTATCCTGGGATGAGTTCTATGTTGATTACAGGAAATATTTTTGTGGTAGAGATAATAAAACAAAAAATTCTAGACAAGTACTTGAGCAGCTAGAATTGTAGTGGCATACTGTGTTTTGTGCTCTCTCTCTGGCTGAGTCTGGGATTATTTTTCTTTCAAGAATGCAGCTTCATTAAAAGAAACAGCTCATTCTGTTACCCTTGATCCCTTGTGCACTCCTCTCAGACATGAGAGCATTGAAGGAAATTTTTCTCACCTGGCTCAAAAGCTTTAAACGCTGGGCTCTGACATGAAAGGAGGCAACACAATCAGTACTGCCCGGTGCTGACACATGCTCATATTAAGGGAAACAGCAGGGGCCATCATTATGTTTTGTGTGGAGTCTGGCTCCATTTTGTCCTACAGGTGTGCTCTGAAATTAAGTCTTCAGAGGGCTGAGGCAGATGAATAAAAAGTTTCTGCATTCCGCTGAAATAAAGTGAAATAAAACTTGCAGATAATGAACTGTATCTCCAGTGGCCTGAAAGCAGCAATTTAGCAATGAATTTTACTTGTATAAATGCTCTGGGATTTCAAAAAGCTGATATAGTTTTTAGCTTCAGCCTTTATTGCTTGCTTAGAAGATGTGGTGCATATCTCAAGGTTTTGATCTCACACAATTTAATATATGTGTTTTGATTATCTACATCTCTAACCATCAGCTTTAATTGTCAGATCTCTGAGGAAAAACAGATTAATAATTATTATTCATTTTCTGACTTTGTAATTGCCCAAAATGTTAAAACAAATAAATAGGAACTGATGCATAGCATTCTAAGAAGCAATAATTACTGTATTTCTCATGCTTTATTCAGGCATTGTTTAAATGTCTAGTAGTGTTGTCTTCCTCTAGGTCTCTACTTCTCTATAAATATATAAAGCCTTTGAATTTTCTATTATAAAAGATGAATCAATAACTGTGTGCTGAAGTAGTTTTAGCTTAAATAGTTCCATTCCAATAATAGAGAATATTAAAATCCCAAAAGCAGAAGGCATTCTGCATATAGACCATCCACACCTAGCACAGCTGGAGGTACTCTGGTGCCTTTACAGAACAAAGTGGGAAATTTGTACCTTTTTAAAGAAGTATTTGTAACCTGCAAGCTAAAGCCACGGTGGGAATCCATGCAAACATGGATTTAAAAGCAGCCAGATTTTGATACTGCTGCAACCCACAACAGTTATACTTTGAGCTATCTGCTCATTCTCTGTCTGTGGAATCCCTTTCATTGGAAAGTGTTGCAGTTCAAATCCTTCTCAGGACATCTCACCATCAAGCAAGATATAAGTCTGGGTAATTTTCACTAAAACTAAGCAAGTCACAAGATTTTTCTCAAACGTTCTCTTCATGGCTGGATAATGGAAGCAATAGAAAATCAAGGTGAGGCAGGCAATTCTCCAAAAATTTTTGAAATACTTCTTTTCTTTTGCTTTAAATGTATTTGGTTGATTTTTAGCATAAGATTTCCATTTTGGTCACATAGTTTTAGCCGTGTGTATTACTGCATGAACTTTAAAAATGTTGTATCTTGGCTGCAATGGTGCACAAATTTTTCCTTTGGGGCAAGTTTTCCTCTCCTGTTTATGTCCTCATGAGATGAAATAAAAAATATCACAAAATCCTTTGAAAAGCTGCCACCTTTAGGCAGTCATTATTCCCTGCATACTTATTGCATATGAATGATTTTTATTTCTTCTTTATAGAATCCACATGTGGTTTAACAAACCCCAAAAACGATCTGAAACTTTTGACATGTTTGGACAAAATACAGCTGTGGGAAAACTTTGGCTCGAAAAATTGGTGCAGTACTAAAAAAAATAAAAATAGCAGGCTCAAAAAGCAGACTTCATAAATCAGAGGTTTCATAGGTGAAGTCTTCTGGGATACTGATCTAAAAAAAACCCCTGAGGAAATCTGGCAGCTCAATGCAGTATTTAGAATAAAAGTGTAAACAATACTATTCTGGGTGGAAGAAAGGCACAGTAGTGAAAAAATCAGATAGGTTGGATCAGTAATTTTTAATTCTTTTGTGCAAGAAAGAACTGTACTGGAAATTTAAATGAAATCAGATTGTTGAAGATGATCTATACTTACAAAGGTAAAGATCAGGCATGCTGGCCAAAATCAAATAACCTAAGGACAAAACCAAGGTGTCCCTTAGCAATGGACATCAAGAGGAACAAAAAATTGTTGCACACACACAAGAAATGACAAAATCAGGGCTCTGCTTACTTTTAAATGTCTTGTAAAGGCTATGTAGTGTAATAGCATTTAAGAGTTTTTAATGCTCTTTATCTGGATGTTTTCACTCAAAAGTTCAAGGTGATCAGATGGCCAACATAAGGGTAACAGAGACAAGTAGATAAAGAACATTTTGGGATACACATAAACAAGTCCGACATCTTTCTACTGCTTTGGCCCAATGATCTTCACACCTGGCTAAGGCAATTACAGAGTTTAATGATTATCTTTGCACACAGTCAGGTTCATAGATACTTGACCTGCCTTTTTGACAGTTTCTGTAATTTTAAATTAGTGAAAAGGGAAGTTAAAAACTAGGAAAAATTATGAGAACATTCTAAAAAACAATATAATATCTTCAGTGAGTTGTTTGCTCTACTTTCTCAAAATAGAGTTCAGAAGGTAACTTGATTATAGGTTATAAGCACTTTCCTGCAGTGTTCTGTCTGCTGGGTACTAATGGGATATTTAATATAGCAGAGAAAGATGTAATATGAAACAGCAGTGAAGAGCTGAGAACCAGATAAGCACAAACAAGAAATAATGCATGACTTTCTAATAATGGGGATAGTTAGTCAGTAGAATAAATGACCAGAGGAAACACTATATAAACTATGCTTTACACACATGTAGTTTGGGCTCATTTGGGGGAAATTTCTGTAGAATTATGTGTGCTATATTCCTTCCCTCCTCCCTTCAGCTATTGTTTGCAGATTTAAAACTTGTAAAATTCTTCTCATTTATCCACATGGCAAAAAATGACAGAGTACACTTTCCATTTGGAACCAGGACAGCACTCAGAAGCCCTAGGCTAAATTTCAGAACAGAGAATATGTATTTATTACTTATTGCCTGATCAGAATTTGAGTACTTTACAGCTAAGACAACCTTATTTGGATTATAATGAGTTTATAAAAGGCAGAAATGTCATTTGTCATGTAAACATATAGTTTGTGGCACGGCAAACACTGAAATTCAGAATCACATCCATTAACTGAGTAGATGCCACTGAAAATTTGGAAAAACTCTGCTCCTTTATTTTAAAGTCTGAAAACATCATAATGCTCCCCCAAAACCATAATGTTTTTCAGTGTGGAATTTAAAACTCCTTTGCAGCAAAATCCAACTCAGTACATGAAACTGCAAGCTAAAGTTTATCACAGTCCACATAGCAACTTCGTGGGTATTACTACTCAATAGTTCAAAAGTTGTCAATTAAAAGTGTGAACAGGAGATGGAGAAAAGATAGGGGCATCTTCAGGTGTGAATGTGCAATGTACCTGGAACCAGCAGGCAAGGCTGGGGTAAACATAGAACAAACAAGTGTCATCAAGTCACAATAGAGCTATTGAAAGTTTACTTTCAGAATTTACCACAATAAGAGCTCTGGTAATGCCTATTAACCAGACCACTGAGGCAGCAAGAAGTCGTTTTTCCCTTGTATATACCCCAAAGACATAAATATAAAGGTTATGCTATGACAGCCTGATTAAGGGGTTACTGAGCACTAGCAGAGGCGAGGCTTGTGACTTCATGGGAGTGGTTCCTTCCCTTGGAAACACTCAACAAACTGCTGTTTTTTCAGCAGAGCTGCTGTGTATTGCAGCTTTTCTTAAGATGAACCAGTGGCAATGGTTGGACCTGTAAGGTTTTGTTTTTCATCTTCATTCAAATCTCTTGAGAATGAAATCAAAGGAACTCCAAGTCAAGCAGTACTTATTTAATTGGTTTTATACTTGTTTTTTTTTTTCTCCCCACTTTGATGGGTGCTATTTAATTCCCCCATAAGCTGGCAAGGTAATTTTTACTTGAACACTGTACTGACAATGGTCAGCAGGTTTGTAAAACTATGCAAGTAGAGGAACTAATTTATTTGTCTTTGGTGCTGTAAAATACCTTTATAAATGCTTAACTACCTATAAGGGATATTGCAGACTTCCTTTCTAGTAGTGCTGCACTACTCTTATTCCTGTTCAAAACCATTAGTATTTCCTTGGGACACAGATGAAGAACTACATATAGAAGAAGCAGTAATGCTTTTCTGTCAGCCTCCCCATTTTAATCTTGTTGAGATTCCACCTTTGTGTATAGTTAAAAAACCCCAGCAAATCTTGGGGGTTATAAATGTGCTTTTCATAAACTGATATATTGGTAAATGGAAAATTTGAATACAATTGCCAGTAGCACCCTCTCTTTCCATTTATGTGAAGGCTACAGTTTTGTCAAAACACTGCATTAAACTAATAAGCAGTTTCAAACGATCAATGCAAGCCAATTAAATGTGACTCTACATTTCTAGATAACAAGCAGGGAGTAACATTTAAATTGAAATTTTATTCAGCAAGGACATATGCCCCTCTTCCACGTGGCCTATAAAATTAACTGGGTACAATACGCTCCATGCAGACTAGCAGTTCCCTCTCTGTAGGGGCACAAAAAAATACAATCAGCAGGCATTTTGAAAGCTCCAAAGTGTGTTAGAACAACGCACTCTATTTCAAGATCTATTTCAACGTACATATTTCAAGATTGGCAAAATTGCATGTGACATTGGAGTTGATCATTCAAAATCTCCCCATGTGGTGTGGCAAGTGATTATCTGCTGCATATCCCATTTCCTTTGCCGCCCTGAGACTCGCTGATGGTTAGAACAAGGACACTGGAAGATGCAGCATCCACAGGCACAGAGAAAACATTTACCATTTCTTGTGTGCTTTGTTTCCTTACCCTCCTACAGTTGTGTGCTGTCCAGTGGTTTCACGAAGGCTCATGGACCCTCCATGGCACCTGCATGAAGCTGCTCCCAAATGCACTCACTGTGTTTGCTGGTCCTGTTGGGAGGGCTGTGGACTCAGCTGATGTGTGCTGAACCAGACCCAGGCCTTCCCCTGACAGCAGGGGTGTAAATACAAGCGCAGCAGCGTGACAGACCTGCGCACAGTTCCCAGGCTGCTCAGCCTTGTGTGGGTTCCTAATTGGGTTTATGTTGTGGGCCACAGAGGGTGAGTAAGTATTCCTGATTTGTGAGATGATAGGACAGCCATTAGGCTTGCCTTGATAAAGAAGTGCCAGTTTATACATGGAGTTAAAGTAGAAGTCCCTTCTTTCAGCATTACTTCATGTGTTTAATGTCAGCATCCTTGCTGTCTGTTCAGTGGCTATTTCCCCAGACAACAGTCATAAAATATTGGGCTGCTCTCACATGACACTTCTAAAAAGATCTCAGGCTTTGTAATAAAAATCCTGCACACCAGCAGTGCCTAAAAAGCTCATAGGTGACCTTCCCATAGCTTCTTGACTAAGGCCATCAAGGGATGCTCAGTTGCTCTCTAATGATTCAGAGAGGAATACCTAGAGGGGTTGCTATCACTAGCACAGAGACTAGAGGTGAAACTGAATCCATAATCCTCACTGGCCTGTAAATCCATTTCTTTTTTTTGAGAGTAAAAATACTGGATCAATTTAGATGTTTTATCCAGGTAATTTGATTAAACAACAAATACAGCTGAGCCAAAAAATGTGGGTAGCAGGTTTTCTATACTCATGTATAGGAACAATGAGAAGACTGTTTCTTTGAACTGCTTTGTATCACCAGCTCCTTCTCTCAAAAAACCCCCAAAAACCAACCCACCCATCCACCCACCATCACCACTGCAAGAAAAAACCCCCATAAATTAATGAAACAGAAATAGCTAATTAATATATTCCAGATTTAGGCACTTAATCTAGATGTCTGTAATAGGAACCTCAAGTTCCTGTGTTTCCAGTGAAACTTACAAGGATTAGTCTAAATGTCTTCATTCTATTGGGAAGCTCTACTGACTATAGGGAGCTGTGATAGGATATTTGGAGTTAGTTTCTATATATGCACTCCAAGAAACTCTAAACAGCCATTATAAAATGCTGTAGACTGCTGAAGACTGATGTTTACATTTTTACTCATAGTCACCAAATATTTTTGCTAACATCATATTTTAAGCCTGCCAGACTGCTTTCAATTTGGCTCAAGATAATCTGTTTGATGAAAACAACCATCTTGGCGTTCTTGTGATGTTTCTTCTTTTTGGCTTCTCTCCACTTATGGCCTCCTTTATTACATGCCACGTGTATTTTCCTACAGAAAGAATTGCTGTTTTGCAAGTATTGCAGTCTCCTTGTGTTGGAAACTATATAAGCTCTTGCCCAGAACTTCCTTTAAATTAAGTGTATTACATAAAAAAGATCAACTGAGTTAACTTTAAAGTACTTTTTAAAATATATATTGCGCAGTATAACTTATGCAAGTTTAGGTTTTAAAATATTTGGGTGCACATAATTATTTTAACAGCAAGTAATAAAAGAAAGTAAGAATATCAATGCATTATTTTGTATTTTATTTTTAAGAATAATTGGTTTCTGGGGGATTCAGAGCAGGTGCAGGTGTCTTATGCTAGTTTGTTGTTCAGTTCCTTGTTGGGTCTCTCTGTGAAAATTAAGAGTAGGAAATAGTAGGGAAAAAAAGGAGTGACTCTCACTGGTGGTAATTGCTTCCCTAAGAACCCACCTCAGCAACAGTATTAGGGTTTTCTTGAAATTATATTGGGGTCTGCAAGTGAAAAATGCCATAAACTGTTCTGACTTAGCTGAAGAAATTTTTGAGTTTCAATGAGTTCCCTGGAGATCTGAATTTTTAAAATTTTTTTCTTTCTTTTGTAGAACACACAATTTCAGTACAAGGGATCAGTGAATGAAGAAGATTACATCTTGTGCAATACTTTTCCTGCAGGGAAAGTTATACAATTATGGCTTTGATGCTACAATCAGATTTGGCAGCATGAAATTCTAGCTAACACATAGATGGGCAACAATGCAAAACTGTAGAAGAGTAAAATAGATTTGTTTTGGACTCTTCTTTAAAAAGCACAGCACTCTCCTGCACGGACATTTCCATCAGCCAATTCAACCTAAGGCTCAAGAAAAGCCAAGAAAAGTCACTATGTTGTTTGTTTTTCAGCGTGCTGTTGTCACCACTGGTAGAGATGGACCATCAGTGTTTATTGATAATTTTTCCAGATTTAATGGATCAAGATTCAAATAGCTAAATATATTTTCATTCTGGCAGAGGTGTGAAATACTTTGATTTTGTTTTGCTTCCTTTCTAGAATATATCCTTCCAATATTAAAAGGAGTTAATGGAATGTCTTTTTGTTTAATATTCTTTTAAAATATGATGTAATAGTATAAGACATATAATTAATAATAGAAATTATCCTAAGAAGCAAAAAAAGCCTCCTTGATACAGGAATGTCAGAGATCGGTTTTATGATCTCAGGGACCACTTATTTTTATTGCATTATTTCACCAGAAAGATAGCAAGTATGTTTTCCTGATGTACAAGACTAACTGAAAATAGTGCCCATGGTTCTCTGATTTTATCATTTCAAACAGATATAGTCCTGTTACTCTTTTTTTTTCCCTCATTTTGTTACTCACATGTTTTTTCCACAGAATCATCTTTTCCTACCTTCACAAATTCTACAGATTTTCTTAGTAATCAACTCACCATGACTCAATCTTGATGTCTTGGATTCAAATCCTTTACTGTGATCCAGCTGCTGGGTTTAATGGTTGAAACTTCAACTGGACCCCATGATTACTCTGTTCACCTTAACAGGAGTGAGAGGGGGAAAAAAGAAAGCACTTTAAGATTGTTTCAGGATTTTAGCATTTGTCTGCTTAAAATCTTCCTGTACTCGTGCTGTTTTTAATGGGGAATCACTAAAATAAAATATTTAGTTGTTTCATAAATGCAGAATATCATGTGTCTCAGCCTGTTGTTATAACAAAACTGCTGACAATATGGTTTATGAAAAAGTGTACTGAATTGCTAACAGTAAAAAGATTCAGCATCCATGTTGAATACTAATCATTTTTAAAATGTAAGCTATTTAATTTGCACAGGATAGCTGACATAAATATCTCTCTCAAACTAATTAACAAATATTCTGAGGAAAATGTAATTTACTGCAATTTATCTTCCAAATGAATACAAAACATTTTTTGTTTAGTTTTACTTGAATTTCACAGATAATCCTATTCCTTTTTCATGCTTAAAATTTTCAATATTTGTGGTAAAGTAGAATAGTTATTAAAAAATCTCTTATTTTTATTATAATTTTGAGTAATAGTGCATGTCATTAGCCAAACTAAACATTTCTTTAGTCTGGGCAGTGAGGTAACACCTGGAAAGAAAAAGCCTACATTAAGAGTTGTTTACATATTTTGACTATTACTGAGATCTAAAATAAAGACAGCTTTCTTGTGCTTAGTTAAAAGTGAAAACTAAATAACACCAGCTTGACATGGAAGTGATGAAATTATCTCAGACTGCAGAGGAAACATGAAACAAAGGGTACAAAATCCCAGATCCATGTGGGTCTTCAGTTCAAAGTTGAAGGGTCATTAAAAAGCAAAGTTTTTTAAAATCAATTCTTGCACAACTTTTGTGTATGTTAGCATGTAAAGCCATTGGAGAAAAACAGTTATATTTGCAACTCTTACAGCAAAAGATCTGAAGGAAACCATTTGCTGATCAGTATTTCCTTCAGTGTGGTCCTGGCATCCCTTGCAATAAGATTTTCCTTCTGTCTTCTGGACAATTGCTGCTTCAAGTCACTGATAGCTCATATGATTTAGTGGCTATCTCACAGTTATAGACCTCTAATGACTGTGTAATGCACAGTGTGTGACATCAGAATGTACTTTAAAAAGAGTAACTTCCAGGAATAGAGATAATCAAAATGAAAGATCATGAGCCAGGAACACTGAGCATCTGATAATTGCACACTTTTCCTGAATATTGTTAAATCGAAAGTAAGTATGTTAATTTTGACTAACTTTCCTTTTTCTGATATGCAAATAAAGGCTGCTGCTTTGAAAAGTGTTTTATTTCACCTGTAGTAGACAGCTTCTGGTATCACCCAACATTTTAGGGAGTAATGCAAGTACTTCCTCAAGCAGTCTGTTCCTGTAACATTACTCATCCACAACAGGCTGGAGAATGGGGAATAATGACATGGGTCCTTAATAAAACTAGGTTGGTTGCTCTTGTGGTGGAAAGCAGCAGTTATTTCTGATGAAGTTAAGAAGATCAACCTCCCACTCTACTCCCTAAAACATTCCATGATCTGCACAGGTGGGGAACAGGAGCTAACATGCATTTTGCCATAGAGCCACTGGGATCAGTGGAGAAATTACCAGCCTCAAAGCCTTGTGCTTGTGGTTGATGGCCACACCAACTGTTTTTCTACCATCTGCTTAGGGAAATAGAAATTCAAGCTCTGTGTCAGAATCCTGTTCAAAGTTACTCAAAAATTTACATTTTGCTGCACAAATTGAGATAGGGTAGAACTTAAATGCTTCTTGGTATAAGAAGTGCCTAATAATGTAATACAGTTTCTTTGCAGATATTTAAAATAAAAGTAGCAGAAATTTTCCAGAGGAATAAATTTTCATACACACAATCATACAAAACATACAATCATACAAACAGACGTTTGTGATAGTCCCAGAAGTAGCTATCAAATCCACATTTATTATTTTATTTAGCTGAGGTGCTGCAGTTTCCTGCAGTTTACCAGTGAATAACAATGATGACTATCTCTTCCAGAAGATGGCATCTTTGCCTATTGAAAGAATGGTCAGAATTATCCTAAATTAGTTATTTGCATGGCAAGAATATGTATGTTTTATGTATGTAGATTGATAAATTTTGTTTGCAATCAACTTAATTTAGTAGCGTATGAAACACTGGTAAACGGAAAGGGCTCATAATTCAGTTCCTAAACATGGCTTCAAAGGGAAAGAAGAAAAGAAGATTGATTTCCTATATTCTAACTCAGGCATGGGCAAGTATGCATACAGAGAATATACGATCAAAGCTTGTTATCATAACTGATGAACAGAAAGAATTCTGGTTTGAATATGTGAACTACCCATCTCTATGTTAGCCGTGCCTGGCTTGTCAAATTTCACTTATATAAAGGCAGAGGAGATGAAGGTCAGTGATTTACAAAGGAATTTTAATTTTCTCCCTTAAATCACTTCATTGAAGTAGTGTATGGAAAATATACTGATACACTGTGCTATAGAATGTGTCAGTATATAATTAAAAACAAAGGGAAAAAAAATACAGTTCAAGGATTTGACAAGTCAGACTTGCAGAGCTCTTCTTGGATTGGTATTTTTTTCCTTCCCATCATAACTTTTCTGCTAAACCATTCATAGATTTTCAGTCCCCAAAGTTGATCTTATAATTAACATGAAGTTCTGCCAGGAGCAATAATGCTCCTTTCTCTTGCTCTTCCAAGAAATTCTGTTTAAAGTCTCTGAAATGTCTCTGACTAAGTCAAGGGACTGAAATCAAAGAAGATAAAAACCTTGTCCTTTCCATTTTCCTCTGAATTTCTAGCTACCTGCTAAAAGTTTCTTGCACTCAGAAGCCTCATTTAATGCTGCTCACAAGTCTTTGTTTCTTTCCTTCTGCGACACACCATCATTTTCAGTGCAGTTTAACATCTCTTAATTACCTAAAATTTCCCCTTAGACAACGAAACCCCTTTCTAAATTACTATAAGCATGCCTAATAATATCAGCTTACACAGATGCTTTTTTTTTTTCAGCTTGTTCCAACTTTCCATAGTATTTCATCTTATAACAGACTGATTTTCTGTTTCCTTGTCACCTGCACAAGTGGAGTAACATATTGCCAGTCCTTAGCTAAGGAGGACCCATCTTTGATTTCACTGATATCTCTGTCTACCATACCAACCATGTATCTTGTTTCCCCTTCTCCTTTGTTTGTAGAGCCAGAGAAAAAAAACCCAGAAATTGCTCTAAAGGCAGTAAAATGCAGTTCATAGTCCTGGGACTGAAAAAGGCAGAGAAATGAATTTAAAAACAGCTTGTGCATTAAAATGACAAAGACTCTTGGCTTTGGTAATTTTCTGTAATGATGGTCAGCTGTCTGTATGAGTCTGTGAAGTGAACAAAGAAATCTTAGACAATATTCATCCTATTGTCTCTGCAAGGTATGTTGATAATTAATTGAATGTCATTTAGCAATTACAGCTCTTTCATTTTTAAATAAAATAGAGGCACTGGTTGTTGGTGATAAAGACTTTCAGTATATACAGATAGTTGTGATTTATGCTTTAATTTGGTGCAACAGTGAACAGAACAGCAAGAACCTCAGGTACAAATATTCAGGCACATTTAAGGTATTCTTAGAATGAAAGATTCATCTAAATGAACTCATCTGACTCCAGGGAAATTGTATAATCATATTTTGTAGAATTAAATTATAACCTCCCTGATAGCTATATTATGGTTAGGATATAAAAGATATAACATTTTTCTCTCCTAGAATTAAATTTTTTTCAGACTCTGAATCTAGCCTGACTAGACTTAACAGCATGTCTCTGCTAACAAAGATGAAGAGTTGCAACAAATGTTTATCTGAAAATATTCTTACATAATTCATATTCTAATCTTTACTTGGTTCCTTATGTCCCAAGTTCTTCAAATAATATAGAATTGTCCACATGTTTCAAGCAAGACATATACTCCCATATACAAAGCTGTGCATAATTCTGTGGTTTGTGGTTATACAACAATGTTATGAAAATACACTTATTGCATCGTCTGCCTAAATATCCAAATGCTAGTATAATATTCTTTTTTTACATATATTTAATTTTATGACTCATTAAACTTCTCTATAAGAAACAATATAAGCAACTCTCATCCTTTTTATTCATCAGCTTCCCCAAAGCAGGCTTCAGGTCCCATATTGGCTCAACGCGAGGTGGGCTTTGAAGACAGCTATTTAATTCTCTCATCCTTTTCTCTTGACCCCAATGAAATATGTTAAATATGTAAATATGTAAAACTGTGCAGCTCAGAAGCTGCATGTTAACACAATGTTTTGAAATATGGTGCAACACCAGTACAGTAAGAATAAATGCATTTGGAGTGTATGCTTTTTGACCCTCCTGCCCCCCCACATATGGAATGTTAAATGTGGGATTTATTCATGTAAAAACAAACATTCACTCCAAAATACATTCTAGTTCTCAAGATGAAATAAAAAGCACTCTCTAACAAACTGTCTTGCTGTTTGTTGGATGTCTAGGGGTACAGGACACTTAGCAAAGGGGCAGAATATTATTGAACTATTCTCAGAAGATATTGACCTTCTGCAACACCTCCTGAACAGTCTCAGAAGGAATGGAAACTAATGAGGAGGTATGAAACTCCGTATGGTCTCCCTAAATAAATCCCTTCTGCTGTGTCTATTTGCTGTGCAATTGCTAACCTTAAAAAGCATGGGGAGAAGGGAGGGAGAAAGCAAAAAGAGCAGGCATAATTGCCATTTGGCCAGCTTGCAATTTATAATGTCAGCAGCTAAGCTTTGCACAAGCCATTGGCACTGACACGGTACATAAGACTTGTCTCCTATTCCCTTTATATTACCACTCTGAGTCCAACAGTCAAAAGTTAATAACAGCTTAACAAAATGGTTTGTAGGAAAAGACTTGTGCCTGCCATGCATGCACAAGGTACCTAGTGACCAATGTGACTAATTATTATAATTCTATGCTTTGAATAAAGTATTTGTTTTTCATGAGTGATTAATTTTCCCTTTATTCAGCTCTGACTCCTGAACACCAGATCACAGACTGTTCTTCTTGCCTCTCTTATAGTTCTCAGAGTATTTATAGCAGTGGAACACTTTACCATTGAAACTTGAAACCTGTTTTTCCTTCCCATTTCTCTTTTTCATATTTTAGTCCCTTAAATTTTAATCCCTTTTTCTCTTTCTCCCAGATTTTTACCAGTGCCTAAACATTCTCCTCTGTTGCCCCTTTTCCCATGCTGTCTTGCTTTTATGCCCTTGCCTTTCTTATATTTTCCCCCCCTTCTTTCCTTTTACTCTCTGTACAGGGGCTTGTGTTATCATACAGGAAAAAAAAGCTGCCAGAGCCCTCCCCAGGTGTCCAAGCTCTTGGGCTCTGAGCTTTCTGTCCCAGATATCTCCAGAGTTACATGAGATGAATAGTCAGTTTACAAGTGGATAAAAGCTGCATGTTAAATTATGTGATTTTAAGATGAAGATGAGAGTAAAAAAAGCAAAGAAGTAAATAAAATATCTGAATGTTCCTAAAAGCAACTTCAGTTTTGAATTTTAAAAAAAAATCAACTACAAATTTAATACTGAACAAACTACTAGTTCTCATTTCTACTACGAAACTCCCAGGTTTATGTTACTTTTATGAAAGACTCTCCTGTCAGAAAACAACATTAAATAGCGTCATAGCATCATTAGGTTTTTTTTTTTTTTAAATAGCACTGCCAACTTACTTTGTACCAAGGCTTTGTAGGAAAAAAGACACAGCTGAGAGAGGCTCCCATCAGCTTCAGATCTCTGCTTCTTTTTTTCCCAGGTGTTTCCTCCTAGGTTTTTTTTCTCATCTGTAGTATTATAGCAGTATTTCAAAGGAAAATTAGTAAAATAGCACTACTTTATACATGATATAAGACTTGAGGGGACATGGTATTTTGTGCAGTTTATTTTTTTGGTTGTTACCACTTAACAGTGCCCTCTTTGGATTGCTTATACAGGATGAAAATATATAATGGAGTAGTTAATAGAGAGAAATGGTATGCATATGCCAACAACATACGAAAAGGAATGTGGGAGCAGTAACTGCTTGACAATAGCCACATTCAAACATTAAGGACTACAAGCTGATTCTTAGTATTGTCAGAAGAAATACAAAGGCAGAATATTTTTAAAAAAATTGTAAAAAACAAATGATTTTTCTGGAGTAGGGCTTTAACTGCAGAACAGGGTTCTTTTTATCCTTCGATGTCTCAGTGAAAGGGGTTGATCATTAATGTCCTTTCCAAGACAAACCATTCTATAATTCTATGATACTCCTTCTGAGTTTCATGAGATTGAGATTGTGAACAGGGGCTGACTGAATTAAATTTGCTTTTGGCATTCCCTCTCTATGAATTACAGGATTTGTTTAAGAATCTTCTGAAATTTCACCAAAACCTGAAAGTGAAGGGGACACTGCCCTCATGACTCAGTCTCTAAAGTAGCTGTATCATCACAGACACTGTTGAAACAGGCATTACCTAATAATTCTGTAGATGTGAACTCTTTGGAAGCTGGTCTATTCAGAGTGGGAAAATACTGTTCTGACTGGAAGAGAAGACATATCATTTGGCCTCTGACTGCAAAATGAAAAGGCATTGAATATGACAAAATAGAAGGCAGAGTGTTGGTGACAGCAAAAAAAAAAAAGCTATTAGTCCCTTCTTACATCAAAGTTCTTGTGATAAATGGATGATTTTGTATTCTCAGGTTTTCTCTAACATGTATCTCAGGTATAGATGACCTCATTTTTTAAAGTAGCACTTAGGTGCAAAGAATGATTCTTCACATTACTGCAATGCAGATGCATTTATAGCATTGCCAGGACACTGCAGGTCTAGTCTTCGAAGGAAATCTGACCAATTCAGGCTAGCTAGCCTTTGTGACATCCCAGAATAAACTGAATTTGAAAAGTCACAGAGGGGTCTCTCTTATACATGTTTAATGTGTAACCTGAGTATTCAGATATTATCAAGATCATACATAATTTCTTGCATGAAGTTCTAACAAAGATATTCCAAACTTGCTTTCCTGGATGAGCATATGGATATGAAGGGTGCTTTATCTTCCCTTTTTTGAAGTCCAGTAGTTACCTATATGTTGCAAAGGCACCCCTAGATGTAAAGAGAAACAAAGCAAGTCCCTCCACACCCACTAAATCATGCTGCTAACGCTGCTAAGAGTGTTGTGCTAAAGTTGAGTTATTCAGGTACTGAATTTAGATAGCAAGATATTGAAATTACTCTCTACTAATAGATGAGCCACAGTATTTCATGATAATAGCCCAGAGCTGAATCCATTTTCCTTGTGCATATTTAAGCCTATTAACGAATGTAAATTCATATGCATAGACTAACAGAATATATGAAAGGGATTTTTATCTAGACCTTATGAACCTCTGCTACTTGATGTGCTTTTGCTTTGATGGATTTGGAGCTAGACTGATTAGCACATTTATATCTACCCATTAAAGACTGTAGACATGATTTTAATATCTTTTCTCATTTTCTTCTACCAGGACTTAGAATTGCTGATTGTCTCTTCTAAGATAATTCACTGTAAAATCAGATTAAACATGGAATAAAATCAAATTACACATTTTTTTTTTCCTCATGATAACAAAACACTATTAAAAAAAGTGACTGAAAAGGTAACATACAGGGGTTGTCAGCTAAAAAACTATCACCTGTGTGCACTTTATTAATGCTGGTGGAAGATATTAAACTGTTAGATTATTGAATATATTATTTATTAATGCAATCAAGCAAAGCCTTGGTTGTCAAATCTCTTTTACCATTGGAAACCAGGCAAAGAAAAGGCCACCAAAACTTTGGCACTTGTCAAAAGGATTTATATGAACAATGGAATGGTAGGGATAAGGGAAAACTGCCCAGCCTACTCCAGCTTTAGAAAATGGTGGTATTTCCTTGGAAGGAAAAAAAAGGGGACAGCTTCCAAATCAGGGCTTCAAGAATTCTTGTTTCAAGACTCTCAAGTTTTGAGCTAGTTGAGAAGGTATCTCTAGTGCTTAGGGAAGGAATGAAAGAGTGAGGTGTAAGTTCCACAACACAGGTCTGTAAAACCAGGCAAGGGACTGTGACACCACTGCAGAAAGAGACAGGAGTTTCTGTGGGCTCACAGAGGGGAGAGGAGGGAAGATGACTGACCTGTCTGAAATGATCAGAACAGATAAGGGAAATTACATGGGGATCATATACAGATATGGTGCATTTCTTTAGGGGCTTTTCCTTTTGAGCGAGGCATGATTCTTTCTAGATTTAATTATAATTTTCAGAAATAAAAAAAAAATTAAATTATCCTCAAAATCTTGGATTATTTGCTTCATTTGATTTGTCCTGTAGAACTGATTTATGAACCCCAAGTGACCGTAAGGTAGCAGCAGTGAAAAATGACTCACTGTCAGCAAAATGTTACTGTCAGCAGTGAACCTTAGGATGCACAAGAGCAGAGTAACTAAACCAGAGTTTTTTTTAAGCAGTAATGTCCAGAAATAGAAGGAAATTTATGCTGTGAATACATGTCTAAATAAAAAAAGTCATGGTGAGGGAGCTCAACTTAGATTTGTAGCAGTGTTATTACTAATTTTTAAAGCCAGTGGCAAACTGACCTTAAAGTGTAGCCTGATTTTTCTTTTTGTTTAATTTCCAGTTTCTGTAATCTAAAATCATCCTCACTTTATATTTCATACCTCTCACTCAATGCTTAAAAGATTCACAGAACAAGTAAGACAGTAAACAAAAGTTATCAACAAAAGGGTTGATCTCCCTTAGTTGAAAATAATTGCAGTGACAGAATGGCTGAGACAGAAAGCTTTTAATGGACCATGAAAGATTTGAGCTTCAATAGTGCTTGTTTTAGAACAGATTGGAATTGAAATGAGGGGCAGACAGCTTGTTCTTGTGATATACATGTAGGGAAAAAAAAAAGAATTTCTCTCACAAAGAAAATAAGAATGAAGCAGGATGATGGAGTTATTTCCCTCATGCCAACCTACAGAGAAAGCAAACAGCACTCAGAGATATAGGCTGGTGTCTCTCAAGAATAGAGCAACTTGTGGAACCTGATAATTACCAGGAAGTTTGAGTGTATTTTTTTTGAAATAATTCTGCACAACACATGATATTTAAATGCAGATTCCCATCCCCTCCTCTCTTCCTGCCCCCCCCCAAAAAAAATTGCTTGGGAACTCTTTCCTCACAACATGGAAAAAATTGGCTAGCAGGTAAAAAAAAATTAAAAAGCAGTACAATTATATTCTGAGTTGTGATCTTCAAAATAATCTGATATCTGTATAAAAAGAATTCTTTAGGTTTTAATTGTATGACAAGAGAATTGAGAGACTGGCAAGAGTGTGGTGGGCATTCCTACTGTGCAGCAGCACAATGTTTTCTTGGTGAGAGTACATGGCATGTGAAATGCATTCACATTTCTCATAAGATACAGAATTGCTTAGTATGATTTCCAGCTGAGTGGAATCCCAGGTCTGGAGAAAGTAATTCAGATTATTCCTGCTGAGAGAAAAGAAGATGGGATAAGCATTGGCCCCAAAAAGCAATTAGAAGGGAGAGGAAAAGAAAGCAAACACATTAAACCCAAGATTCTGTGTAGATTATTGAAAGAAGAGAAGTTGAAGAGAAAAATTTGGACAAAAACTTCTCCGAGTTCTTGTTCTACAGTATCTCTTCTATTACTTTTAATTTGGCAGTAACTAGATGAACTGCAGCAACAAATTAAAAAATTATGATCTGACAGAAACTTCAGAGAAATTTCCAGAAAATCTGCTTTCACTTAGGACTGGTGTTACTCTTTGGGTATTAATTTGGGGATGTCACATTTAAAACAGAAAAGTCACTTGAGGCAAATGGCTAAAACACACAGATTAATCCTTGCATATGAAGAGGTTAACACCAGAGAGCAAGCCCATAACTGAGCAGTGAGCAATTTGGCACTGTGCCTGGTGAGCAGGATGGCTTTACTCTGTTGGAGCTGCTGGCCATCCTTGTTGCTGAAGAAATATCCCTTTCAACACTGACACATGCTTGCCTGGCTGATCATGAAACAGAACCATCCCTATAGTCTCTAGCTATTAACTATTTTTATTAGTTTTCCTGTAAAGACACCGCCCTCCTGTACAGCTTGGGATCCTTGAGCCACACCATGTGGTGAGGAATTGCTTGAGAAGGTTTTCATCTTCTAACAACATCCTCATCCAGTTGTTTACCCAAAGGCATGACAAAACAAGCTGAGCAGAGTGTGATTTGCTATGAAGAGCAAATCCTTCAAAGATTTTTTCCAGCAAACTCTTTAAGATCCTTGAATAATTACTGAAATAAACAAAAATAGCACAATACTTCCTTCATTTCAAGCATAAAAAAGAGCTATAAAAATGGAATTATGCAGCATGGTGGTTTTGCAGAAACTGCTAAAGTGAGTACTGTATTGTTTAAGAGTGCATAATATTCTGCAGAATCTGTGTTGCTACCAATTAATACCAGTGGAATGAAATTAATTTTTTTTATTTCACGAAACAGGATAGGCAAGGGATTCAAGAACTACATTCTCAGTCTTGAACAAGTGAGTTTTGCAATATGTAAAAGTGCAGTAAAATTCTGAACATCATTCACAGAAGTTGCATCAAGTTTCTGTCAGAGGTAATAGAAAACCATCACCATTAACCATAATGTAGTGCAAACTAGACTTTGACATTCACAGGGCAAACCAGACTGAAACTGCATATTCATTTTCCCAGGCAACTGCCCTCTGTGCTAAAACCCCATAAAATGATGTTGATACAAAGCAGATGACAGCACTTTCATGGTTTAAGATTCTTGAAATTGTAGTGATGTTGCTCTGAGATCTTTGACAAAGTACAAGAAAACACACAGCCCTGTTAGTCCATAAAAAATTGAAAGCTTTCAAGCTAGGACACTAAGTGCAAAAATTCTGATGGAGTTATTTTAGTTTTTAAATCCCTAACAACTCAAAATTGATAAAGAACATTAAATTGCCTGGATATAATTCATTATCAGGTTCAGCATATGAGTGTGAAAATTACAATTAAGGATCTTGGGAAAAAATTACTCCTACATGACTGAAGATTAGCAAAGAAGTTGAACTGAGAACTCTTGCTTATTAGTTCAGCTGAGGGAAGAATATAATTTCCAGAAAGATGGAAATATCCTTAACCTTAAAGTAGAAATGGAGGTGAAGTTTAAAGTATGTAAACTAGTTTTTTTCCTTTTTAAATAAAAACTAGATTAGGTAAAAATTACACCATTTTTTGTTTGAAGGACTCTGAAGAGTTGGAAGTGAGTATTTGGAATTACTTAGTTAACTGTAGTTTTGTATGCCAATAAAATTCAACATATCGTTCACACTTTGGTGAAATGCAAGTTCTAGCCTTTGATTTTAGCCACAATGACTCCAGAGAAATAGAATCAAAGCTACATTTTCCCCTCAACTAGAATCTCAAAAATTGTATCTGATCTAGTACAAACTCCTATAGAAAAATAATAAAAAATGTATAAATAGGAGACTTAGAGAAGGTTATCTTAACCCCAATCATCATTGCAGTGAATATTCTTAATGCAAATTATTGAGGGACCAGAACAAAACAGCTCTTGATGCACAGCTGAGGACTCCATTATAAACTCAGTAAGGTCCCTTCAATTACTAATACCCTCAAAGTAGTAGGAATCTCTTCAGATAAGAATTCTCAGTAAAGCACTGTAGAATTGCTTTTTATCTATCTAACCAGAAAAAAAGTGTAATGTCTAGAAGTTCCTTGAAAAATTAGTCCTATGTAGAGAAAAAGAAGCATTGCTTATTGAAACCTCTCTGCTGCAAACATGTCCTTATGTACTATAAATATTCACAGACTACTGGCAAATCTAGAAAAAACTGGAGATATTTAATATTGAAGTACTAACAGGTTTGCATAGAGAGTTATAAAGAGTAAGTTATTCACAGTAATCTGATTTTCTTTCATGATTTCTTCATTACTTGAAGCATCACATATCGTAACTCTTAAAAAAAAAAAAAACAGCCAACCAACCAACCAAAAGCCACAACAAAAAAAAAGCAGCTGCCAAGACAACGTTCGACTGAATATTGATACCCCTACACTGTGCCTCTGGTTAACTGCCACCAGAGTTTATTTCTGTAATTTTTGTCTTAATGAAGTCTCATACCTCCTCCTTAAAAGGATCTGTCTCAAACTCAATGATCAGTGCAACTTCAGCTATACTCTGTGTGTGGAGGGACTTGATATCAATGACATGAAGAACTGTATAAACAAGCAGAAAGGTTTGCTCAGAGTCACTATATGTATCTCATCCTGAAGGAAAACAAAGACATCCCTTACATGTTCCATAGGAGCAAGATAAGTTCACATAAGTACTATTATTTAATATTTTAAATAAGGAAAGAGATGCACATCTAGACAACAAACGGGCAAGGTTTGTGTTGAAGCTTTAAAGATGTTCAGCATGGAGTTGACATAGGACAAATTCTGGTCTTATAATGAACCAAAAACTTCAAAGCATACAGATTGTTGCAAACCCCCTCAAATCTCAACGTGATGCTGAAGCATGTTAATAAGCATATGAAGAAGGGGTTATTCTTTTATTCCAGTTGATACTGGTAGGATCTCACTGGGCCAAGACTATGTGTGTTAGAAACATGTTCTCAAAGGAAATGGCCAATAGAGAGTCCAGAAGAAAAAAGAGTGAGAATGATGAGAGGGTCATAATGTAGGAAGACAGCTTATTTTCTTTGGAAAAAAGAAGACAGATTCTTGGAAAAGAAGTATTTAGATGAGAGAAGAAGCATTTGTTGTTAGCTCTTCAGAAATGAAAAGCAGAAAAGGTCAAAATATTAGGGCTGTTAGTGTTCTCAGATCCCAAACAGCAGTGTGGGTAGAGAAGAATCAGCAGTCAACATTATCCCAAAGGTAAGCATCAGAAAATAATGCCTGATGCTTATTCCACAGCAACACTCAGTATGAACAGACTGTAGCAGATTTTTGGTTGGTGGTTTGGCTTTTTCTAATTTCATAGCAGCTGGAGCTGAGACCGTCAGGCACACACTGCGCCCAGGGCCGTCAGAGGGGAGGAGCTGGCATTCCACAGATGCCTGCATGGCTCATGGCAGGTCCAGCAGCTGCCAGAATTCAGCCAACACAATGCCTGAGCTACACTTTCATTCTGTTTCTTTCCTGGCTTACAGAGACACTACACTGCTGTAATCTGCTCTTAAAGTCTCAGACTGCATGTAACTAATTTCATACCATATCTATCTAGAATGCCTCTGCAGAACTCCAAGCTGCACCTTCAATTATGGTGCCAGGAAACTCTGAATCTGAGGATCTTCTGTCAGGGGAGGGGGAGGTGGCTGGAGGAGAGAAAGAGGCAAAGAAATAGCCACTGATAAGCTTATTTCCTGATACTCGACTCAATTTCTATCCATTTACTATCTCTTGTGAGGACTCAAAATTTGCCTCCATGAATTCCTTTTAGGTTACAATTCTTTTTTGCTCCAGATAACAAAACTCCCCTTGAGTAACTTAGAAGAGCTAAGTTAAGATGAAGGCCCAACTATGTCAGTCGGCTTATAAAAGGCCAAGAAATCTCAGTGTAATTTCCATGAATGGAGGAGAGCTGTTAATTATGGATTCAGGTCAGTACACCCAGTTTTTGATTCTTTTTGTTTCAAGACTTACAAGAATTTGCTCTCCGATTAGGCTATCCTGAATAAAACCACAAGTACACAAAGCTAAGACTAATGTCTGTTAGATCTCTAGATCTCATTTGAAGCAGTCAAGATTCAGTTTACAAATTGCAGCTCTGATGATTAAGACAACCAGTGGCTTCTACTACAAATGCTATGTGGCATGCTTTTCAGATTTATTCTTAAGGAAAGTATTTGTAACATATTTTGGCCTCTTAAAAGAGATGACCAAACAACTACATTCAGTTTAAGTCCTCCTCGTCACCAGGCATCCTCCAAGATATGTCATTTTTGTCCAGGACAACAGTTTAAGAGAAAGCTCTACTGCCCTTGTCGAGTTACAGCCTTACAAATGTAAAGTGTGTTGAAACAATATTTGTTTTTTCCTTACTCGGCTTCTAGAGAGCTGCTCTGTCCCCTCCTCAACCTCTCTCAGGTGTGACCCCTTGTTCAGAGTAATGAGTCTGGTTTAGGATGGCTCCTCCTCTGCAGTTCGCTTCTCAGTTCACACACACCACCAAAAACTCACATCATGAACACAAAACTAAAATATTAACCAGAAACTCCATCTGTCCTTCTGTGCAACAGTTTTTAAAGCAATATCAGTTCAAACCGGGAAGGGCTGCTACGATGCCTGTCAGAAGGGTTCCACAGTTTGTTCTTACAATAGGACAGAAAATAAAGTGATATAATTCAGCATAGAAAAAAACAAAGGCCAAGGAAAATAAACTTAATCCCTCTAGGTAAATCTGCTGTACAAAACACTAATGAAGAGAAAGAGCTATCCAACCGTATTGCCTTGAGAATAAATGAACAACTGGTGGTCATATGCAAGACTGGGACAGGTATAAGGAGAAATTTTCTACCATGGTGGGAAAAAGGAATGGAACCCTCTATCTTTTAGAAATGGCAGAGATGAGAAAACTAATTATGGTCAAGAGGCAAGGTGTACTTGTTGCTTCTCTGGATGTGCTAATATGACACTATTGCATGTGACAAGAGGGCAGTGGAAAATGCCTGTCCAAACCTACAAAGCTGCTTTAATACTAACAGTGCTTGAAAGAGAAATGGAGTCAGTTGTGAAATGCATCCTACAACCATATCCAAAAAGTATTTGATGCTCTAAAAATGTGGATACCCTATACATCTTTGACAAACAGAATCAAAGTTATTTTATCCATCGGAAACCTCTGCAGCACATTTGAATTCTTGCACCAAAAAGATTGTGTCCTTTGGCCTAAATAAATGAATAATTTATTTGTATGTGTATGTGGAGATTTGTAACATTACCCTCACAATAAAATTTAGAAATATTATCCCTATCTCCAAAGCAAGCAGCAGCACTTGCTGGTTTAAAATGAAAGCTATTTGGATATTCATAAGATGATTATAAATATTAAATGAAGATTATTCTTCATTTAAGACCTTCATAAGGTCTTAAAATTCAAGGACACAGCTCTTTCAGTGAGATTTAAAGAAACATTTTTCATTGAAGAAATCCTAGAGACTGTATTTGTACTGTTTCAAAAATCTCATGCTCCTCATTATAGAATGCTTGCCTCAAATTTCTTGACCAATCTGTTTAAATTCATTCTACTCCCTAGAATCCATTTTACTTGCCCATAGAAGAATGAAAGTGATCATCTCCATGACTAATTTTTGATCTGTACAGAAACAAAGTTGTCTGATAAACTTTCACAGCCAGAATAAGTGTAAGCATATTCATAGCAAGATGCCATTAAAACTGATGGTAAGAGAAGAAGACACTAGTCTAGGTAAGAAAGACATATATATAAATATATATATATATACATATTTAAGAATATAATGAACAAACTATCATCTCACATGGGCTAGATTAGGTTCATAAAGAAAAATTGACACCATTACAGTTTATGCATTTTCTGCCATGTGGGTAAGTAAAGAAGACTATTATCACCAGCTCTGCAAACATGAAACATTTTAAATGCATTTTAATTTTTAACAGGAATAAATTACTGACAAGTGCCCATATCTGCTCTGAAAGCAGAACATATGCCTTAGGAGGATGAATAACGTCTGATGAAAACATCAGCCAAAAAGCTGCAGAACTTCAAAGCTTTAAATGGTTTTAATAATTTTAATAAAAGAAACAGCTACACAGGGCAGAGAGAAAATAACTTTTGGTTGGCGTAGATAATTTTCTTGGGAGCTAGGATCGGCCTCAGTGCTGTTGTTACATTACACAGCATGTATGTATTTTAATTAACTCTGCCTCTGATATATCTAAAATGTAGGACAGATCATTTTAGTGTATCCACAGAACATGGTGCCTTGGGAGATACAATCCTTCACAAAAATTAACAAAATTGTGCCCAGCTGTGAAAAAGGTTGGGTCATCTGAGCAATAGATCTGTTTCAATCACAAAGTGTACTATGTGCAAAAACTCTGTTTAAATGCCTTCCATGTTGACTAAGGAGAAGGGTGCAGCCAAAGCTCCATTCTCTTTTTGCCTGCTTGGGGACTGCCCTGGATTGCAGGAACCCCACTAACTTGTCTGTAGGGAGCAAATGAGTGAAGGTAGGCTACAGCCTGTAGCAGATTGGAGTGTACAACCAGAACACGATTTAGAAGGTGTTTAATTGAAATTGTATCTACCACTAAGGCAATCCCTTCCAATTACTTAATCGCAGATGATAAAGTGATAAAAGTTAGCAGCAGAATGCAGAGGTCAAATTTCTGCAAACCAGCTTCTATAGATGTGAATGCATTTTTGGGCATGGGAGTCATGAAGGCAGAGAGAAATACAGAACAAATTAACAGAAAGAAAACAGTTGAAACACAAGATTTAAGAAAAATAATAATCTGCTGACTTTTAAATACCAAAAGCATATAGCAAATCAGGAGGCTCAACACTAACCACTATTTTTTTTTTTTTTTTGCTACAGGAACTAGAGAA
>VYXF01010429.1:450934-484899 GCA_013397295.1 Polioptila caerulea | reverse complement strand
CAACACTAACCCCTTTTTTTTTTTTTTTTTTTTGCTACAGGAACTAGAGAATCAGCTTTCTGAAATTATCATTCAGCTTTAAACTACTATTCCATTCTTGAGCCTAAATCCAAAATGTGTAAAAGATGCTGATTCTCTGACTCCAGCACTAGGACAAGCTTAAGAAACTTCAGTAATCTCAGTAATCTACTAAAAAGGGCAATGACAGACTATGTATCAGGAATTTTATAAACCTTGAAAAATTCTTCATGTGCCCCTTGCCCCTAAGTTACAGGTGAAATATTACATCTTGAATGTCTCTATTTGCAGTGTTCAGATGCAAACCCACCTCAGAAACAGGGATTTCTGAGAATGTTTTGAAAACCACTCCTTTAAATGTCTTGAGAAAGACCCAGAAAAACCCACTATGGAGAAAACCAATATTTTTTGAAAACAGATTTCTATGTGCAATGATCCAGTTATTTTTCCTTGCTAAAGATGATTAGGAAAGGGGTGGTTTAACATCCTTTGAGTACACTCTAGCATTAACTTTCTGAGTGTCTTTTCCTACAGAACTGAGTCTCACAGCTTGGCAGCTCTGAAAAGAAGTCAGCTGGTGCTTGCCTGCTGCTGGGCACACTTGGGAATTTGCTTTCCAACAACAGAGCAGTTCCCTGCCTGCTGTACTGGTTCATTTAAAAGGTGAACACTGGTCACAGTCTTTCACCACTTCCAAACTGATTTTTTTTCTTTGCAACCATCAACAATTCCCCTTATGTAGAAGGTAATGTTTTATCTAAAATAATATCCTTCCTTGTGTTCAAAAAATCACAATAACCAGTGATTCGAAAAACACAGAAATATTTGCTTTATCCCCAGGCACCTGACACTTTTAGCTCTTATTACTTAAATATTCTTCACATCCTTATTTTCATGCAAGTGATTAACCTTTCAGAGCTCTAGAGAATAAATTGTTTGCTTCTGTTTAGAAGAAAGGGAATAAATAAAAAATAAGCTATAAAAAAATCTATTTCTCATTGCCTTATTCCTTTTTTCTTGCCTTATTTCTCAAGAGATGAATATTTGCAATATTGTCAAACTTTTAGACTACTTTTTTTCTCAAACTGATCTGCCATAGCTGTCCAAATTAGCGGGTTTTTTTTTGCACATCTATGCCCGAATCACATGCTGCCAAGCAATTCTGTTTTAATTGAAGACTGAAACATTTTCTACAGATTGCCCTTTCCCTGCATCACAAAATCTTCCTATGGAAGCATTCAACAGTTTTTGATTTGTGGAATGCTAACTAATGAAGTTTTAAGTAATGTACAACAAATTTAAGCCTGTCAGTAATTTAAGTAACTGTCAAGCGGTTACTTCTCACATTTGTCTTTGAAGAAGTCTGTAGACTGAAAGCTTTTCTCCACATCATATATTTCAGATCACAAACTACTATTTTTTTTTTCTCCTAAAATGAATTCTTTATGTACTGGCAGGTGGAAAACAGAAGGTTTTAATTCCTTTTTTCTGAGTTTTGCATGGTTCGGAAGATTACTGAAGAAGATGGCAACCAGCACACTTGGTGCTGTACCTTGCTCTTTTCAGTTTTAGCTTGTGGAGACCCTCTGATGTGACTGTATCACTGAACTGTAGCTGTCCTCACTTTTACAGCAGCCTTTCTGAAGCTTGTCATTGAACATAGTGACTGGAATGGGATCAGAGCAGCCTTAAGTGAGCCCTCATATCAAAGAAATGAAAACAGAATTTGTAATTTCTCTCCTGTGTGAATCTGACTGGTGATTATTTATCTACCAAAAATGAAAATTCACTTGCAAAAAATAAAATTATAAAATCCCATAAAAAACCCAGACATCATGCTATTTTCTAGGTACTGCAAGGCTCCCTTCAGGAGACATGCATTTTACTGTTGTGTTTGCATAACAGTAAATTTTTTTTTGCAAAAAATAATTTGTTCTCTGCAGCCAAGCCCTTAAAATCAATAATGCTGTATAATTTTTTGTTGACATCCACAGAATTCGGGAATCAAAGCCTAGCACAGTTTATTTTACATTTCACATCAGATTAAAAAGCAATGAAAAACCCTTGCAGAAGAATTTCCTATAATTTTGATGCCTTCTCTTCCTATACTTATTTAGGCATACCACGTCCTGGGAATCTCAGTCTAAGACAATCACTGTGATTTTTTTTCATTAAATGGTACATATCAAAAGTTGTTTAAAGCAGTCTTAGAAAGCATATTCCTGAAAACTCACCCCACATTTTAGATTTCACACTATGAGGTGAGCTGGACTACTCCAGCACTGTTGCAAATAATGAAGATATCACATAATCATACAATATATAATTCGATAATATGGAGTTATGAGGGACCCACACAAGGATCACTAAGTCCAACTCCTGGTCCTGAACAGAACAGCCCCAAAAACCAGACCATGGGCTGAGAGCCTTGTCCAAACACACCTGGAACTGTGTCAGGCTGGTGCTGTGACCACATTCCTGGGGAGCTGTTCCAGTGCCCAGTCACTGTCTGGGTGACGNCTGTGTCAGGCTGGTGCTGTGACCACATTCCTGGGGAGCTGTTCCAGTGCCCAATCACTGTCTGGGTGACAAACTTTATCCTGATATCCAACCTAAACCTGCCCTGACACAGCTTCAGGGCACTCCCTCAGGTCCTGTCACTGCTCACCAGAGCAGAGATCAGTGCCTGCCCCTGCTGTTCTCCCCACCAGGAAGGTGTAGTTGCACTGAGGCCTCCCCATAGGCACCCCCAGGCTGAACAGACCAAGCGCCCTCAGCCACTGCCCGTATGGTTTCTCCCCAAGGCCCTTCACCATGGAGCCCTGAGGAACCTCACTGGTGATCATTCACCAGCCAGAAGTTAGCAATCATACAGGATTAGCATTCCCCACTTCTTTATAACTATGAAAGAGCAATCTGCAAGAAAAAGATGTTGCATGACAGGCAGTACAAATGGGAAGCATCTTTGATAACGTCTGTTTAATTCCTTCTTCTCAAAGACCGCCCTCTTGGAGACAAGTTTTCTTCCATTTATCTTCCACAAGATTTAAATTCAGCAGAATCATAAGATTCAAGATTTAGAGTGGCTTTATAATTAATGATTATTAGCTGAATTATCTTTTACTAAAATATAAGGTTTTTTTTGTTTGTTCTGTTTCTGTTTTTAAGGAAACATTATACCTGTCTAATAGTACTCCATTTCCCAACTAACGTAGCTTTCATTTGAAAAGCATTCTCAGCTTGTACCCTGAAATACTTGTGTTTTTTTTTGAAGGAACAGTAGAAGGCCAATAATGGCATTCAATAATTTTTTCTGCTTATTGTAGGTGCACATCAAACAGTTTTCAAGTTCTTTGCACTATGTATGTAAAAGGAGGTTCCTAGCTGAATTTTAAGACTGAAATACCTCAGTCTTCCAACTAAGCAAAAGCAACAGTACACAAATCATTAACATGACATTCTAAATAATACATACCAATCATCAGATGCTCATGAAACCTCCAAGAGTTGAAATTAAACAACCTGTTTGAAGGGGTATTTGTGAAAAACAACCTTCCTAAGTACAGCATTAGTCTACAAAAAATATCTTGGCAGGGCACAGGTGAGGAGAAGAAGCCAGGTATCTGTCAGGTGCCTTATTTATAGCTATTAGCCTAATTGTATCTACATGTGGATGAGAATCTAATTAAGTGTTTTCCAGCTGACAATGGAGACAAAGTTTTTTCCATACGTTAAAGGAACAGCTGTGTTGAGAAATAATCAATTTAAATAATCCTATATCTCCTCAGAATGAACATGTCTTCGACCAACATTATACGTTTGTAGTACAATGCCTATTAAAGGAAAACTTTCAGAAAAAATTTGTAATAGACTATATAAAGAAATATGCTTAGCTATTCCTTCACTTTGCTTGTTAGGCTTTTCTTGTTCATAGTATCTTGCAGTGATCATAATTCAACAGCAATTACGTCATAGCATCTTTCTATGGAAAATGTTATGAGTTTATTTCACTAAAAAGCAGAGTAGTTGAAAACTGACTTTTTATAAAGGAGGAGGTCACCAACCTCAAAGTTGAAAATTCCTGTTATTGAGTTAAAAGTGTCAGAGAAAATTGTTACACTGGGAAAAAAAAGGCAGAGGGAAAGAAAGTACTTTGTAAGTGACATTTTCAAACAGAGACATGGTCTTAACCAAATTCAGAGTTCAGAAATTGCTTCTTTTAAAAATAATATACTGACAGCATCTCTTTAAAATCGTTGAAAGACCATAAGAAGCAACAAAAGAGCAAGCATTAGTAGAAATGTTCCTGTTTAGAGCAAATGATTTTAGTTAATGGGTCTATTTGTAATGGATATCAAATTGAATGTACTTTGCAAAAGGGAATTGAATAGGGATGTGTAACTTGAAAGTTTTCAAAGTTCCTTGAAAAGTTTCCTGCGCACATTTTCAAAACCTTTCCAAGTTATTAGCTCTGAAAGAGAAAATGCCTCCCAGGGAAAGGTAGCACACATTATGCTGCCTATGTGTCTTGCCCCTCTGCTGTTAGTTTGATCTTTGGTCTGTAGCCCCACTGCCCAGGTAAACTGGGGACTGGGGGCACTTGCTGGCAATTCCTACACAGGGAATTGTCAGCTGGGAGGGAACTGTGGCCAGGAGCTCAGCACAGCTGATGCAGAGCAGCTGTCAACTAATAATAATGATAATAATAATAATAATGTTCAGCAACACTGATCTGAAACAAACCCAGTCATCTGGAGGTTCAGCACTGTGGATCCCAAACTATATCCTTTTAAAGTAGTTTTCATTAAAATTCCTACTTCTCAAATGTTATATGTTGTTCATTTCACCTTTTATTGAAAAGCAATGTCTCATGTATTTAATGCCTGAGCTATGCTGAAATGCATAGGATTTGTGATTGAAATGCATTTGAAGATTAATTAACTGTCTTTGAGGAATCAAATTGAGATTTAAAAGTCTACAACATTATCTTTAGTACAGTGATAAGACTTTTCAAAGTTCTTTCAAAGGACCAAGAAAAAGGAGCATTCCTTCTATCCTTATCTTTCTGTTCATAAAATCTCTTTCACAGGCATCTCCTTCAGAAAAACAAATTTGTCTTTAAAAATATAAATGTCAACAAGCCCAATTATAATAATGTTGGAAGGGAACTATCACAAATAAAAAAAAAATCTAAGCTAAGCTGAGGGTAGCAAAAAAATTGAAAAAAATGTATGGGGAAACACACCTCTAGCTTAAATTGCTCATCATGGAACGTATTGTTCTGCCTGCACAGGGGTTTTTAAGGTTGAGAAATAGTATGCATTTGTATTCTTCAATGTTTTCAATTCAGTTGTGCTTCACCATGCCAGCACAGTCAGGTATGGAAGAAGCAAAACACTCTTGGTATAAATGAGGGTGTATTAAAGAGATCACATTGTACCAATGTGGTAAATGAGTTATGTGAGCTCTACTGAGAAAAATGCAATTTTGCTGGTACAGCTTCTCAATTTTAAGGACTTTGCTGATGTAATTCAATTGAACAAGCACCACAACATTTTGAACCCCACAGTAGTCTAATGCTTCTGTATTAACTTGTCAGTAAAGGACAAATATTAAAGTAATGCAGATTGCAGTGACTTAGACAAGCACCTCTGTCAACATTTGCTTTTTTTCCCCTATTTTGCATTATAAAAATCTGCAAATGAACCCATTATAATTCTGAGCTTTAAATTTCTCTATATTCTGCAAAAGTAATCCAAATTGTTTGATATACATTTTTTTGGTTCTTACTTTCTGTATTCCTTTGCACAATTAAATCAAATTGTTCATGAAATATTAATTTCTTCAATTTAATTTTAAACAAACCAAGGAAAGAAATGACAACACAGAAACTAATACAATGTGAACAATTGGGATTAAGAACAAGTCACTTCTTTCCCTAGTAAACCACAACAAAACAATGATGTCACTGTGGCAACCACAGAGAAACATCGACACCGACCATCAGGAAACACAGGGCCCACTGAGGCTTGACCCCTTCTCAGTGGAATTCTCTGAGAAGTGTTCACAGCTGCCCTTTCCAAGCCAGTGTCTCTTTCTGTCCCCATCCACAGAAATAATCTTGTCTTAATTAAATAATGTGAAGCCTGCAAAGGCAGGCTTCTGATATGTTTGGTTTTTTCCCCATTTTTTCTGCTTTTTTTATTCCCTTGCATAGATTGCTGCAGAGAGTGAACATAAAAGGTTTTGGAGGCCCCAAATCTCACACATGGGGAATGTCTGGTAGCAGTGGGTGGCACAAGGGTTGGCCAGAGCTCACCTGAATCTTCTAACACTTGCATCCAGAACTCTGCATATGGTTTCCCACCTACTCTAACTCGTTTCTATCATTTCGAAAACCTCTAAGATATTTAAGCAAAAATTCAAACATTCCTTTAAAAAGAGCTGAGATACATAATGCACTAATCTTTGTAATAATCATTAGATAAATTATTCTAAGCAAATAGAATAATAGGGAAATATTAGGGATACTGATTTTAATTCTCTTACCATAAAGACACAAGTATTTGTATATTTTGCAATAAAGGAACTTTTAATGTAAGAAACATCTGAAAATTGTACAGCAATAAGAAAATTTTGAATTTTGAGTGCATATATAAGGATGTCTTCTACAATATTCTAAAAACGGAACTTCTTGTGTTGTATAATTGAGACAGCGAGGTCAGGCCAGAAGTAAAATAGAAGCTGAAGGGAATGTCACCTAAACAGGATGATTTATTTGAAACCTTTGAAAGAGACTAAGTCCATTCATTTTATATCCATTCATTTAACCATGAGAGGAGAGGAAAGTCACCTCTTCTGAAAGATTACATCCCATCATTGCCTTGGCCTCTGAGCCCACAACACTTTCAATTTCCCCAGGAAATGTCTCCTTTTTCCTGAATCATATAAGAAGGCTTATTTCAAACATTTGCCTCTTTATTAACACTTGCATTATGAGCTTTCATCTTTAAAATGCTGTTTCCACAGCAGATGATTTTGCAATGATTTCCTATCAAACCATTAGGTAGAAGCTCAACAAACAACACAGGGTTTTAAAAGCCATATTTGCACCTAAGTTAAATAAACCCCACACACTTCTCCAGTGCACTTTTTTGTCCTCCTAAACTCCTACATCTTCTTAAATGATCTTAATCCAAACTCCATGCCTAGGAACGAAACCAAGCAAACAAAAAGATTAGCTCATGATATAAGTGAATTTTGGGTGAAGATGAAATTGAGGAGAAAATCCAGAAATACGGATGTTTAAGGCAGACTCTCAGCAAGAATGTTGCTGTTCCAAAAATTGCTCATGTTCCATTCATGAGAATCTGCTGAAGCCAAGTTTTTCACTGTAAGAGCACTTTTAATTTACACATTTAAAATTCATGTTTTATGTGGAACTAAACAATCTGAAAGCTATTGAACTGGAAAAACCTGCAGAGGAACACATCTGGGAATCTATGACTTGAAAAAGTTTAGAAGGAAGAGCCAGCAGCTTAACCTATACATTTCTAGAGATGTTTTTGGGGTGAGAACGGGCACATTAAATCTTGATAGTTAGACATCCTTCCTCTGATGACATTTTGAGTTTAGCTCATATTTTACCTGAGATTGCATTTTCTTTTGCAGGTGCCTCTCTTTTCTAAAGAAAAATGTAAACAGCGTTCTCTTTCATGTGTTAGCTTTCATTTGTTTCAGTTTCTTAGTTAGCCAATAGCAGCACTAACAATAATTTCTTCTATTGGTTTCGAATATGTTCTGTCTAAAAAAAAATTAGGAAGGTGGGTTTTTTTCCTTTTCTTTCCTTCTTTTTCCCCCTGTGTTTCCTAGAAGGAAAAATCAGTCAAAATCTTAAGATACACTCCCAGTTCTGTCCAGGCAGTATGGATAAACACCTTGCCAAGTCAACACTGTGGATCTCCTAGACTCCAAGGCAAATGGCAATGAAACAGTTCTTCAGAGCAACAGGCACTTTTTTCTCCACATCTCCAAGTCTTGTCAAGATTTACCCAAAGTACATCATGGTATATGGCTCAGCTTTCATAATGTCAGACCTATTCCCATGTGTTCTGACACTTGACACTTGCTGAGCCTGTTTTCCTTCAGGAAAAACATCCAAGAAGCAGAATTATCAGCCAGTGGTGGGAGACCTACATACCTAAAATAATAAATACGTATTATTTATAAAACTATAACAATATGGAAATAACGTACTCATCTACAGCCTCTGTTATGCTTTGATGTAAGAATAATATTTGAATCTTCTGTGCTACAGTAGCATTTTTTTTCCTATCACCATGACACTTTCCTAGTTGCAGCAGTATTTTGGAATAAGTAAAGCACAAAAATTTTTGTATCTCAAGAAACATTTTTGTTTTCTGACATATAATGAAAACAACTCTCTATATTTGCATTGAAGTTTAGGCATTTTAGGAGTCTAAGCAAATCTTTGTAGCACATGAGTTTCCTCTCTACTTCTTCCTTTGTTTTGATTCTTTGCTGTAAGGAAATATTCTGGTATGAAAAAATAAAATATGAAAATGATACGTAAGTAAGTTATATTGGGGATTTCTTTATGGGCTAGAAGAGGTTTTATTAATATACACACCCCCACCTCCCCATGATATCAAATGCAAAATACCCCCAACCCAAACCCTTATTATTGTGTTCAAACAGAAGTTTCATAGCATGTTTGTATTCCTTTCCCAGTATTTTGCAGATGTCACAAACCCATTACAAGGCAGTGATACCTCGATTCACTCTGACTGAAAAGCAAAACCATCCATGAGCAACACCCCTTTCTGTATTTGTTTGACTTCCTTGTTGATCACACTACTGAAGAGGAGAAATTTCAGATTAAACATGGTTTCTGGTGGGGTATAGGAAACTCTTCTGCAGAAGCATTTGAAAAATGAATTCCTACATACATTGCTTTGGACAGTGCCCAATGTTTTCCTCTTCCCAGCACTGAACAGTCCAACCATAACTTCCTTAGCTTGGTTTTCTGTCTTACTAGGAAAGCCAAAATAATTTTTCTCTCTCAGTGTGATAAGGCACCCAGGATGTAAATCCGCAATGGTCGCTTGCCATAAAACTGCTATGATATTATTTTTGAGAAAATTGCATTAGAAATCTCTGCTCATGACAACTGACAGCCCTGAATTTGAAATGCTGCTATGCCTATTTTCACTGCTGTGAATTTTAATGCAGCAAAGTAAGTTCATCTTCTTTATATATGTATATTTATGCTTCAAGTCTACATACACATCTGTATCTTTTCCCAGATCTTGTTTCATAAGGAGATAAATAAAAACAAGAAAAGTAAAAAAATGCAAAAAAACCCCCCAAAAACCAAACCAAAACCAAAAACCAAACCCAAAAATCCCACGCTGATGTTTTGGATCATTCTTATTAAACAATGTGCCAGCTCAGCTCAGGAGATGACAATTTCTCTGAATCTTCAGTATTTGGAATTGATAGGAAAATATTTAAACTAAAAATATAGATTGTGTTGCATTTACTTGATGCTGCACACAATGTAGAAGTATAGAAGAATTAAAGGGGAGTATAAAAAAGCAATGATGATGATATTGCTATGTAATCAGTGGGGTTTTTCCTATTCATGTTTAAAATGGAAAAACTGGTTTATTCTGATACCTGCTGCAATATGATAAAAAAAATCTCTTTAATATTTATCTCAGAAACAGGCAGGCAGTGATTCTAGGAATAGCTGATTTTCTTTCCTCTCTTCTATACCAGTCACTGCTGCATAAAGGTGTGGTTACAGGGAGACTCAGATCACCCATACTTTCTGCCCTGCACCTGCCCATGTTTACAGACACCAATATGGCCATAAAAAGAATATTTTACTGAATGGTTCAAAGCATCCTCACGACCAAGAGACATTTTTTATCATTTCCAGACCAAAGCATATTGTTACTCCTTAAAATTACCTTGTCCTTGCTTCCATCAGTGAAGTTGCTTTTGAGAATATCCTTTCTTGAGAAATTATTTTTCTTCCCCTTGCACGTCAATTCACAATGCAGGAACAGGTAGGGCACAGACATTTTGTTCACCTGACTCACTCTCCTGTCACGTCTGGCACATTGTAGCCACCCCTATTGAAGGCTCTGTGGGCACACCATTGCACAGCTGCAATTCCACCCACTGCCGAGCTCGTTACACGGCTCATTCAGAGCCTCTTGGGAAACTTCTCCAGCTGAAGGACATGCTCTCAAATCCCAAAGTGGAAGACAAGATAATGGAAAATAGGACGATCTTTTCAAACTGGCATCAATATAGTATACAGATGCATACTTCCTGTTTCCAGGTACTGGCTCTGGGCCTAGGCTTAAATATTTAAAAACACAAAAAACAGCTGAGTTTACTTCACAAAACCAGCAGAAGTATTTTCTTCCCTTAAGCTATTTTAAAAAAATTATAATGTTAGGAGAACTAAATGAGGCACTACCTTATCACTAAAATGATAGCATGATGCTCAGTTCAATACTATTTGTTAAAAATTATGCTTTAAACTGATTTTTTTGCTGGTAGTACAGCATCTATATCCCTTACAAAACCAACAGAAATATGACCCAACTGTGGACTCATATTTTTAGTTGCATACAAGGACACTTTTTCTAAATGAATTTGTTTCTAATAGTCATTCAAGTAGTCACAAGAGGACTAAACCCCTATTTTTCTTTTCTACTATTCTTCCTTTATCTAATAGGTTCAAATATTATTAGCCAGCTTTAGTGCCTACAGGTTTCAAAATGAAGACACAATGGAAACTTTTGCCAATTCATGTTTATTTTGAGAACACATAGAGAAAGAATGGAATTATTACTTGAGTAACTAGGAAATTAAGTTATGCTGCTGACACATTCCAGTAGTTGGGGAGAAATACTAAAAGCATTCTCAGATAAAATAGTACAAAGACTTTTTTGCTCTTTTCAGCCTCCTTTACTTCACTGTGTAAGGCTGGAAGAGACAAATTCCAAGTTGTTATCTGAGTAAAATTCTGCTGAAATATACCACAGTCCATAAATCAGAAGCATAAGCAGTTCAATATGTCAAAAAGAGTTGCTGAAAGTCCCTTTAACTCAGATAATCAGAAACTGTTATTATAACTTCATTGCATCTTAATTTTATTACTGCATTAGAAAGACAATCATCTTCATCTTGGTTTGATCTGTCATCGGTACTTCTTGAATTTCTGCCTGCTTGCCACATCTTAATTAAAAGCTCATTGTCCTTCTAGTGGAAGTCCTACATAAGAGTTCTGCTTATATTTCTCATTACACTTATTTCTACTAGCTTGATCCTTCTGCTTTTCTCAATCATCTCTAATGTTTTCTGTTTTACTATCTTCTGGAGTTTTGCCTTTTGACTTCCTCCTCCCTGTGCTTGCCATCACAATTACCACAAACCATGGTGACAAATTTGAACAGAAGCTGAAGAAAAAATACAATCACCCCTAATCAAAAGTAGTCCCCACCTGTACTAAGAGATCACGTGTTGATTCCATGGAGAAATTTCTTTGCTGTGCAGCAGGACAGGCCACAGCAGATACAAACCAAACAGTGTAACCTTTCACAGAGTGGGTACAGTCGGAAGGATACCTGCCAGAAACAGCCTCTGCTCTGTGCAAAGTTCTGCATTAGAAGGAATATTTCAAAGATTTTACTGAAGTTATGAATTTAATCTAATGGTCTTGGACAATGTAAACAGATTTTAAATTACAAAGTTTAGATTCTGGTTTAAGCACTGGATGTCAGTATCACCCATGACATTTGCACTGTTTGGGAATACCCCAATAATGAGAGCTGCTGAAAAATTACACTGAAAAAGTGCTTACATGCCTAACCTGGCCATGGAATTTATATGACCATCTTAATGAAATAATTATCATATGCTCTCTATATGTACTAGAACAGCTGAAGTCTGTTCATATCTGCAAATATTGGACTTTGAATGATTATGTCTGGAATGAAAAAGTTTCTCTCATGAAAGAAGCTCATAGCTCTTTCTCAAAATCAGGTGGCTTAAAGGCTTGAGCCAGAGGTTCCATTCAGATCAGCTGTAGTGACTGATAGAAATGGCATGGCCTTTCACTAATTGCCTCAGAACCCATTTATAATACTAATGGTTACTAAATCTTCTGAGAATAAGTTTCAAAACACCAATTATGCTTTCTTTGAAAAAGTCACTCTTTTGTCTTTCAAACCCCATTTCTAATAACTTTAGTGTGTGTTCAGTTGTTCCTGCATAACCCTCAGTGACTAACCAAACCCTATTAACATGTTTCTCATTAACGTATGNTTTCAAAACACCAATTATGCTTTCTTTGAAAAAGTCACTCTTTTGTCTTTCAAACCCCATTTCTAATAACTTTAGTTATTTCTAATAACTTTAGTGTGTGCTCAGTTTTTCTTGCATAACCCACAGTGACTAACCAAACCCTATTAACATGTTTCTTATTAACGTATGGACACGGTGTTAGCACATTTTGTTTCTTTAATTCAGGCTGGGTCTTACGCTACTTGAAGTAGGAATTATTCTGTAAAAGGGAAGATTGTATTGTTTCTGCATGACTTTTAAAAATCCTTTAAACTTGTATTGCAGTGATCAGTGCATTGAAACTATATACTGGCATAGTGATATTTCCTCACTTACTGTTTAATAATTTCAAACATGCTAGCATTTTTCAGCTGCTGTTAATCACTGAATTGACATTTTTAGGTAGCTACTTGCAAAAACTCCCAGATCTTTTCTTACCTAAAAGGACCTAATTCAAAGTGTATCTTTATATGTCTACACACATACATTGATATTTGCACCTTTATATAGTTGCAGATAGCATAACTTGGCCAGTTGAATCTGTGATATTCCTTGCAATGTTTTGCCAGTAGCCCTAAAATTTGATATTCTGACTAATTTTCCATCCAGCAAGTTGCCATTAATCTGAAAGCCAATTTTTCTAGCAACAGATACATAGACATAAACTAATGTCAGACAGAGGGGAACAGTTTTGCTGAAGTGCTTTATTCTTTTAATTTTTCAGAAGCAATTTCATGGCATGGCAGTTCTTTGTGCCTTCTAGCCACTCAGAAAATTCATTTGCTGGAGTTTAACCAAGCCCTTTTAGATCTTCCTCATGAAAGAAATCTAAGAGGTCTCCAAATCCTGGTCAGGGCATATTTCATGGAGGCCCAGTAAACAAGATACTTCTCGTGTTTTAAGTTGCAGTTATCACAATGACACTTTATGAAGACTTTAAACTGAAAGAGACTACAAAACTTTACACATGCATCCATAAACAGCCCCAGCCATCAACAGCAGACAACATTTAATATGCAATATGTAAGGCATAGCTGATAAACAGCAGATCATATGCAAAACTGTGTTTAGGCAAGCCAGGATTCTAAATTTTTAGTAAAATCAAGATGTTATCTGTAAAGGCATGGAAATTATACTAAATACAACAAGCAGCAAATAAATTTGCAAGCCTAGCAGGTCACAGTAAATTTACAGATGTCTGCAGAGTGCTTAGCCTCAGGTAAAAAGAAAAAAAAAAATCTAAATCTTCTTACCAAAGTAAAACAAGGAGAAAAATAAAAGGTTTTAGGAAAGAGCAGTTCTGTCCCAACAATCAGATAAAAAGTAGCAGGGACATGCTCTTCTTAATGTGCTAGGTTAAAGGGCTATTCTCCACCCCCAGAATTTCTCAGGTGACCTCTTCAGAGTGAACAAAGTTAATGTAGCTGATTTTTTGCCTATGATTCACAACCTCCCTCACACACCTAACCATTGGTTTCACTGCAAGGTGTCTGTTAGTAGCAAACAGCTGGGTAGTGGCATGATCTTTAATCAACTTGACCCACATAATGAGAACAAGGAGTGAAATCCAGATTCGATAGCAGAAGTTTATTAATTGGATCAGTCTAACTGGATTACCACTATTTCCTGTAAAAAAAAGGAAATGCCAGGGACGTGACAATTACCAAATATTAGTATGAAAAGACGTGATCTGCTAGAGAATAGCATGGCATGATGTCACCAACGCCATGCAGGAATATGTCTACACAGTTCAGCTTATCCTCCTTTTTGTGAAATTCTCTATTGCTTTATTGAATCAACTGTTGCCCACTAAGTTAAGAAAAATAATCTATCTGGTTCTAAACTACAATCAATGTAATCAATAAAGAAGAAAAACAGACAGGCATTTTATTTTCATGTCTGCAAAATTAGAAGAGTACAAGCAGAAACTTTGTGGTGACAGGCCTCTCGAAAGTCAAGAAAACACAACGTATGTTGCAAGCAACAAGTTGGAAGTGCTTAATTTATTTGTAATAAATATCTTGTTCTTCACATTACCAACACCACATAATGTGTTATGCTGCCAATTTCTAGAAACTTCCAAACAAGGCCATTTTTAATCACAAAGTTTTAGTGAGATAGAAATGCTAGTTTTTGGATTTATGGACTAAATTTCAACTACTTCACTCGAAAATGTTAGACACAAACATCTGAAGCAGAAATTGATGATGAGGTCATGCATGCTCACTACAAGTACATCTGGAAGTCAGACAAGCCAACAGCTGGAACCATTTCCTTTGGGCACAGAATGCTTCAAGGAGCACAAGCCATGATATGCTTTTATACAAGTTCCAACCTTTCCATTGCACATAAAATAAACTGGAAAATAACCTGTAGAGTCAGATCATCACCTGATGTGCAATACTGCTATCCAGTTAGGGACCAGATAGCCCTTCTCCTAAGATGGATCTGTGAATTCCCAGTTCTGCAGGAAAATGTTTTTAGAAGATCTGCAGCATGGAAAATGCTGATGTGGGAAACAACTTACATATCTCTGGGTATGGTTTATGTCATACCAGTGAATTGGTTCCTATATGAACACCAAAACCTGAGGTCATGCCAAACTACTTGCAAAAGGACAGCCTGAATCACTGACAGAAGCAGGGGTAATGAAGATCCTGTTTTCTTTATTTCCTCTCTCAGGTTAGACTTTCAAACAGGACCTTCGGAGCAGTAAGACACAAGAACTGTTTGGTATTTACATTAAAAATTAAATATATTTTAGATTTTAGAAAATGTTTCATGATAAGCATGAAGAACGTAAGAATCATCACTTCAGCAATTAAAATAAAATGCTCCATAATCACTATCTATCAGCATTACATAACAGCAAAAAGAAATCCATAAGTCATTCAGTACTTATGGAACAGAGCATTAAACATCAGTTTTCTGTTTGAAAACAAGGTCGAAATGAAAAGAAAAAAGACAGCAATTGTTAGCATGCATCATCTTAATTTCATTTTCAGGCCAGATGCAAGAAAGCTCAAGGATCAGGTCAGACAGTTGAAACAGTATTCAATCAACCTTGAATATCAGTTGAAAAAGAAAATTAGATACAAAGAAAATATAAAATTTATATAGGAATAAAAAGGCATCAGTTTTCACTGTTTACATTTGAAGAGAGGAGCAATTGTATTTAGATTATTTTTCCAGGTATAATCATTTTTACTAAGAATATGAAGGAATAAAACTCTGGAAGGGCAGTGGGCCTTAAAATATCCATTGATAATAAACATAGGGAAAGTAATGAAGAGATAAGAGAAATCTAAAAAAAGGTGCCACCGAGTTCCCTGGTTCACAAGACTGCACAAAAATCTTAATAAACTTCCAGTTTACCTATATTTTAAAGGCTACTTTGCCTGCAAGTATTACCAGAGAAAAATTATTAAATCAAGCTCAAATATATTAAGTTGCTAAACAGCCATAAATAAATATTTGAAAGCTTAGTTTTCTCCAAGAGATGTGATTCTTCCATTTATACAAAAACATGTTGAGATAAACAGAACCATGATAATTTATATTAGCTGTAGAATTCTCTCTTACTAAACTCAGTTACTGCCAGACTGTTTTGTACAAATAACTCTATAAACATGCTGTTAATCCAGCATCCTCACATGAAAGAAGTAACAGTGTTATTTCTAACTGGAAAGTTCAAGACCAAGAAAATCTCAGAAATGAGTGGAATATTTATAAAACATACTCCAAGTGAACATCACAAAAACTATTTTGGAATACCACATGGGATTTTTCACAGAAAAGTGCTGGAAGAGGTGGGATTTTTTTCTTGCAGTCAACAAGTCAAATCCAATAGGATAGCTTCTAAAAAACATTTTAATAAAGGTCATACTTGAGCTGTCACAAGCAAGAGTTTTAATTAACACCTTAGAAGTCAGCAATTAAGCCTGCACATCTGATGCAGTTCTCCAACATAGACTGGAGAACTGCATCAGACCACAAACATTTATTTACATGGCTGCTTAGCCTCAGGTAAAAAGAGGTATTTGTTTTCTTGTTTTTTTGGTTGTTTTTTTTTTTTTTCCAGAAAACCTTGATCTTGTACAAAAACTAGGAAATGCAAAGGTGCTCCTGCCCTGGAAGATTTAACTATTTCCTGTAACTGTATCCAGTAGATGGATGCTGTGCCCAAATTAGAAGTTAAGAGCATCCAACAAGAGAGACAGCAGAGGCTGTAAGATCCTCTATCCCAGGGAATGCATGGAATATGGGGGAAAGGGAAAGCAGAAAGGGTGGAAGTTCTTCTGTAGTGCTGCCCCTCATGATCGTGGAAATAATGGTAGCCACAGGACTACGTACCTTTTCCGTAGCTGAGCTGGGTCCATGTCTATTTGTGAAGAAAACCCCTCTGGTTACTGGTTTGGTTGGGATTTTTTTTTCTTGTAGTAAATCTAATACCCCAAGCCTTTAAAATCAAGGCAGTTGTTCTGATGAACAGAACGTAAGGTGTACAACATCTCCCAAACAGTTCAGCATGGAATATTGCATCCAAGTTTCTTTTCTTTATCTACAAGTGACATTTCTTTACCTAAAGCGATCATAATCCTAGACACCATGAAGCCCTTGAGTTTCAAAACTCTCAGAGCACACCTGCATCTTGTGTTGCTCCTGAGGTAGAGCAGGCACAGGCAAGCACGGTTGGAAAATCAGCACCCTCTGGCCATCCTCCATGCAGGGGCACTGGAGCAGCCTGTGAAGGGCCTGGAGTGGAGGAACACTCCAGGAGCAGGAGGGACATTTCTTGCAGAGTTCACTGCTCACTGAGAGTGTGGCTTCCTGCTGGCCAGGAGAGGGGCTGGGGGGCAACAGGGGCTGTGCAGGGCAGGGACCTGCCCCTCTGCCCCTACTGCTGTCACCTCCTTGCTAGGGAGCACGACTGAGGCATTAGTAATTTCCTATACATACACTAGCAAAGAGTATGCACCTCACTGCCATTTTAAAGCATATCCTTAAATCTGAGAAGCCTGAAGATATTGTATTGCAGTTTTGTCAACTCTTTGTCTATCAGCAACTTTCTGGCATGGACTGTAATCCTGGAATATTTAAAAATGGAATCTCAAAGACTGCGATCTTTAAGAAATTAAACAGAACCAAGGAAATGAACAAATGTCCCATTTAATTCAAGTTATTTCAAAAACACAGTGAATATATTGCTTTTCCTTGCCTGAGTCAATAGAATAATGGCTAGGTAAGTAACAGTCAAGCGTCTATCAAGGAGAAATTGTACTTGACCTGGGTACTGGACAGAAAAAAATACCAGTTTTCAGTTCAATATTAGATATTAGGGTAGAACACATCATGTACCTTGACTTGAACAGTTCTATCAGATGTTATGTAAAAGCTCCAAGAACACAGTCTAAACAAAAGCACTGCAAGACACAGGAAAATTGTGCTCAAAGGTTAATCAATTGTTCCCTGAAAAGTAAAAAGAAGTATTAGAAACCAAAATGTAAGTAAAGGCCAGTATCATGCAGCATTTTAATTAATTATGTATAGCAATTAGAAAGTACATTTATTAAATTGGCAGATGACATCAGGCTATAAAATGCTGCCGCCTTGTTGGAGGACAAGGTAACATAGAAACCAAAATTAGAGAAATGTGCCTTACAGGGGGAAAAAACCTGTCAGACACCAAGTTCTGACACCAAAGTAGGAATAAATAACACAAGATGGGAAAAAGCAGGTTGAGTAGCAGTTGTAAGATCAAATCTGGGGCAGAGGAGACAAAGAAAAAGTGGAAAGGAGAAAGGAGAAATTATGATTGCAGTCTGAACATGTTTAACAACATCAAGCCATGACGGCAAAAAACTGTGATGTGTAACTATGAACAGAGCTTGCAAATTAGATGGGGAAAAACACCCATAATCTTACAGCTGCTCTTCTTGGTTTTTAAAAGACTGTAGCCTGACTGCCATGTTTTGGTATTCCACACAGAATACTAGTCCACTTATGGAGGGAAGGCTTCAGAGAAACTCAGTGCAGCCTTCCAGAAGCTTAAGGTGGAGGGAGGGAGAAAGAGACTTTTTATACAGGCAGACAGGACAAGTGGCAATGGTTTTACACTGCAAGAGGTTGGGTTTAAATTATACGTGAGTGTGAAATTCTTTACTTAAATGGTGGTGATAGACTGGAAAAGGCTTCCAGAGAAGCTGCTGCTGCCTCATAGCTGGAACTGTTCAAGGTCTGGTTGGATGGGGCCTTCAGAAACTTGGTCTAGTGAATGGCATCCCCATCCTTGGCAGAAGGGTTGGACTTGGATGATCTTTAATGACCTTCCAGCCAAACCATTCTATTATCAGGAGAGACAAAGAGAAATTGCAAGCAAGTAACAAGCAAGAGATGACTGCAGGAGCTGGGGTTGTCTAACTTACTGAAGAAAATGCTAAGGGGAGATTCACACAACGTGCTCTGCATACATGAAGGTTAGCTGCCACAAGTAAGAAAATAAACAGTTGTCCCTGTTAGTGGTGGTTATGGAAAATGCTGTGAAACAAAAGTAGTTTATTTTGCAGCACCCTTTTTACTCTATTTCCTTCACAAGTCTGAAGTGACTGGAAGATAACATTTTTATCTGAAGTAATTATTTTAAAGAATAATGCTTCTAAATAAAAATAAAGCTTTGTTATCTTCATGTGTATCAGTTTCATAAGAAATATTTCAAGATGTATCTTATATTTAAGTCAGTAGGAAAATGTTTTCATAAACAAATATGCTTCGAAACACATACAGTATTATAGACTAAAATTAAAATCACTGTCCACCATCACAACAGTAAACTGAAATTTATGATGACATGAAGTTTAGCACCTGAATGAAAAAAACTATTAATTAGTAACAATAAAATCACTTAGCTTTGATTAATAAAGTCCTTTAATTTTCTTACTATTCCAAGAAAACCAGAAACAAATATTTCCAGATTCTCTTTCATGCCAAATGTTTTCATTTTCCACTTGGCTGAATCAAGCTAGGGTAAGTGTTGGACATACATTTTGAAAATTATTATGTGCTGTGACCTACCAACACTGTCTTTTTATTTGTGTTAAACGCTAGCACCATCTACTGGTCCAGAAGGTCCTTTCAAACTTTAGAAAAAGCTGTGGAAAGTGATCCAGCCAAAATGATGCAAAATGATACTGACAGTAACACATAGTTTTTCAGTCCCTGTACAGGCAAAAGAAGAGAAAAAGGAAAATATCTTGTCATTATTGATACCACTCGAAAAAAAAAAATGTAGAACAAAGTAATAACTTTCATTTAGGCAGAGGTTATATAAAAAGAATGAAAGGCTTAGAGAGTTACAAAGATTTCAATAATGAACATTATGATCTTCTACTTCCACATTAATCTGCAGTGGGAGACACAAAACATCTAGTTCTAGATCCAATAATGCCTGATGAACAGTCAGCAAAAATATTGGCAAAGATCATCTCCAATAGCAAGTTAGGTACCTATGGATCCTTTATAGATTGGTAGAAGGAACATGGTATTACACTGCTAGCATTCAGTGCTCCAAATTCCACTAGAAAACTAATGTTAAAATTCCTGCATGTTAAAATCCAGTAAATTAGCAGTTGTAGACAACCACTGCTGAATCAATTTAGGACCTTTACATTGCACTTTAATTACAAAGGTCAATTAACCTGTGGCATTTTTACATCCTTTGTTGAACCTGACCCTAAAAACGCAATCTACTTGCTGATGTGTTATTGGGACAACTTCTCATTCCCTTGTCTCACTGAAAGAACTGGCTCAAATGAAAACTGTCTTCAGGCAGTGCCTGGCATCCTGCCTCCTGGCTGTGCTACAGTCTTCATTTACATCCACTGCTCCTTGTACAGCTTTGGCACTAAAATCTTCATTCCTGTAAAAACTGTTAACAGTTCTTCAGGTTTCTTGGAAAACTTAATATTGCATGATATCACTTTCAGTTTCATAATGCAATACTTGCAAGGAGGAGAAATCTGAGATAAAGCTGCATACTAAGTCATTCTGTTTCTGGAGCTAGAGGCAAACAAGAGAAAATAGGTAGGAGACCTAATTACATTACCTTGATTTCCTTAAATACAAGGACTCCCCACATTGCAGCAACAAGGCCAGGACCCTAAAGAATAAAATTAATTTGTACATTGCAGCACTTCATTAAAATTTACTCCTTCTCATTACTGCTCTAAGGGTGGTTGAATTTTGTCTGGATAACACATTTAGGTCTTTCCATTCTGTATAAATAAAGCACTCATAACAAGAGCATTAAACATCACTGAAATATTTACTAAGTAAGATACAATAAAATCCTCAGGAAGGAATAAAGAGTCGAGAAACTGCTTTTTATTTTTGCAGTAGGCACAACTCCGTAGAAGGAACATGGTCTCCACTGTTCCACTGTTCCACTGCTCCACATGTTCTTTCAGTAGATTCCAAATAACATACCTCACTTTAGCCCAAATTGGAGTCCACAATGTTTCCTAACATTTCCTTTATTAGCATGACTATTGGAAAAAGTTTGATTTTATTGCTCAGTATGATATCAAGAGACTGAAACATAGATGTATTTCCTGTATAGCTGGCATCTGGACAAAGCACAAAGCCAGCCAGGGAGACAGGTCAGGGAAACTCCTGATTTTCCCTGATGTTGTAGATGTTTCCTGGCTAACAGCAAACTGATACACAACAGCAACTTCCAGGCATTCTTGGTAATAGGAGTTTTTTACCCTGAGGGAGCAATGATCTGAACTTTCATCTCTGATGAGAAAATATCTGAATATGAAGCAATACTCTGTTAATGCTTCCAATTAGAGCTGTTCTGAGAAACACTTGACAGATATTTGGCCAGTGACCTTCCTCTCTTCATCCTGGAAGCAGCTGATGGGACACAGATACAGACAGCAAACAGTGTCTCATGCTGAATATATGTGTGGGTGCTGCTTCCTAGTGACATTGCCAACTATTATTTGAGGGGTTATTTCACTTTCTAGATAATGTGCACTGGGAGAGGAATGCACTTTAAAAAACAGAACCAAGTGTTAAAGGGATGTGATGAGTACCTCTCTAAAAATTTTCTCCAGGGTGAAATAAAGCAGCAGCTCTGAACTTGTGGTCCAGATAGGTAGTTTCTCATCAGTGCTGTCCTTACATTTTTGATTTTGTGATTTTACATCCTTGTGCTTTAGGCACACTGATAACTAAATTGCTAAAGCTGCTTTCCATTAATCCTTCAATTTCTAATTACAGTGATACGAAGGTTTTTTTTTTCCATTGGATACTGCAGAGTATATTTTGACTTACTGCATCTTGAGGCAAAGCTTAATCCCTGTTAAAGTTTTTTCATTAGTTTGCTTCCAAAATACAGCTGTTAAGCAAAACTTTGGTCTGAATATTTAACTCTCATTTGCCACCTTTGCATCACCAACTAGTACAGTGTCAAGAGAGTAAATGCAAAGTTTACTTTTACCTAGTAATTGGAATTTATCCTTTAAAGGTACACCATAAACAGGAATAAAACAGAGACAGAACAGGCCAACCTATTTTCCACACATTTGCATAAGACTATTATATTCAGTAGTACATAATCTGTTCTGTTTGTTCAAGAACTGTAAAAAGAAAAAATGTCTGACTTAATCAGCCAAACAAATACTAGGGGATAAAATTCACAAATTCAAAAACATCCAGACCAGAATGTACTTCCTGGTATGAAAGCATGAAATAATTCCTCTTTTAATCACTTCAATTAAATAGCTAATATTTATATAATTCTGTTTACAAAGCCTAGGCTTTTACAAACCTAAAGACTCACACTCAATTCCTCTGCTTTTTCTTATGCTTGACATTGGCCAAATGGTGCTTGCCAGTCATTCGTGTTCCTAAAAATCCCAAGACTAGTGCAGACAAGCAGAGGAGGCACTGTACACCTTTAACTAAAAATGCTACAGACCCATCATAATTTCAACTCACTTCCAAAAACAGAAGGCTAAAAAACTCATTCACTTCTCATTCTAGTTAGAGATTTTATTTTTTATATACTTACTGCAGTAATTATTGGAAAGCTGACAACAGCACTGAGATAGTGATTGGCCAGGAACCAGCAGCAATTGGCTATTGCCCAAAGCACACCAGAAACAAACCCTAGAAAAATAAATCCAATCAAAAACATGCATAGCAAGGTATAGGCAAGAGTTTGTGGAAGTTTTATACTTATAGCATAATATAGCAATTGTATATATGTATTTTAGTATGTTAACTACTTTAAAAGCTGGCTCTGGCAGAATAAACCAAAGTTCAAAGAATAAAAATCAGCTACTCCAACTGAAGTAGCAAATTAATCAGAGTTCATTATTTTCTTGGCACCATGCTCTCCACTCTGGCAATCAGTTTTTAAAAATCTGCAATGTCACCTTATTCTAGTTTCAGATTAGAACAAAAGTAATCATTGCCTCCTAACCTCAATTAATTAACCTAATAGAAGTGCTCTTTCAAAAGAGACGAGAAGTCAAATGAAGATACTTGAAAGGTGAACCACAATTTCAACACACAACTTGAACTAATCACTGCAAAATGGTCTGAAGAAGTAGCTGAAAGTAATTGCTAATTTAAAAAAGTCATACCTGGTAATATGGCTTGGGGATAAATGTAAGGTTTATTTCTCCTGACTGCACAGTAGATCAAAAAGTAGATGGTACTTGTAAGAAATATTCCACTGAAGTGTGCAAAAACATAATCTAAATCTGAAAGAGAAATTACAAAGTGTTAGTAAAAACACCATTTTCACCAATAACATTCACACAGACAAAAATGCATAAAGGTGCTACTCCTAAGAATTCAAATCTCATTGTGCTGAATGCAGCTGCCAGTCCAACTGTGGACGCAAACAATCAATGACACCTATTAAATATTAAAGCATTAAATGTTGTGTTGACTTACCACAGGCTTCTAAGCATTTCTATGAGCTGTTATTTTCAGAACTCTATTACATATTTCTAAATTAATTTAATAAAACCTTGAGAAAATCCTCAGGTGAGGCTATAAAACTGGGGTGGGGATTTTACATAATTGTAGATGGTCAAGAGAGGTTTTAATTATGTTTCTGTATTCCTGTATCCTTGTTTGTTCTGTACATTTAAGGACAAGACAACTGCATAGACTATGTAAGCTAAATAGAGCTCAGTTTTGTCCCTTTTTAATCTTGAAGGATGTATCACAATTTCAATCAGTATACTTATGAACAACAACAAATCCTTTATGGATTTTGTACATGCTTAAGAGAGTATCTCCAACATGGTAAAGCAGAAGCATATAGCAAGGTGACCCTTGTCTCCTTGGAGCTGTAAATTCTCAACAGGAAAGGCAACTATGGTAATGACAACATCTGTTTTGCCTGTCTGGAGCATATATACATTGCAGTATTCAAGAGAAATTATATACGACAATGGCAACATTACGTGCTCTCAGCAGTACTTTGCTCTTAAGGTGCTGCAGACATTACTGGTTAGAGTATAAACTGAATCTTAAGGAAAATGTTTCTGGGGGGATGTTGTTTGAAAATGGCAATTAGGCTTATGTTAAACGGTTTCAATTTAAAAAACAACATGGTTTTAATTACTTATGTTGTTACATACCTGCTCTCCTCATCAGTGATGAGCAATCTTCTCTCCCTTTATTGCTGTTGGCAATTGGCAAGCTCATGCCCTCGTTTAACCCAACAAACTCTGTATTTTGAGAATGCTAGTACTTAATGCCTTCAGAAACACACCTGTGGGTTAAATGTGGTAGTCTTTGGGCTGTTTCTTAGTGTTTTTTATGGTGTAATTCACCTCTGAGAAAAAGGCAGTGCTAGGGCTATGATTACGACATCTAAAGTCATGCAGAAGTGATAAATTGTCATGGTGTATTTTCAGGTATATCAAGAATTTCACCCTATGCTTTCAAAAAAGCAGGAGAACACAACGGTGAAACAAAGTAGAAGTGATCAATTAGCCTTTACCAAACTGACTTGCTCCTGTGTACACAGTCTCATTTCTTCTTCCATGGTCCTTGATGTAAAGTACTGGTACAAAACTGGAACCATAGAGTATTCCAGCGACTACAGCCAGGCTACAGCCTCTTTAAAAAGAACAAGAATTGGAGAAAATAACCTTGCATGAGTTAAGGAAGTAGACAACACACGTAAGCCCAGTACTGCAGGTAAAAACTGTGCACCATATAAAAACTGCTAGCTATAAAAATAATACAATTTAGCACATTTTTATTTTCTAGTAGAGAAATGGTTCAGGTAGTTTCTATTTGTGGCCAAGCAACACAGACAATTCCTGCTGCAAAAGCCTGCAATCTAGATTAATTAGATGGGAAATTAACTAACTAGGATTTCCTAAAAGCAGAGCTAGGGGACAACAAACAAAAATTCAATTAAAATGCTCCAACCCTCACCTTTGTTGCTGCAATCTATGTATTCTTTATAACTTCTCAGGTTTGTTGTCTCTTCAGTCCCCATCTCCAGATTACTGTGCTTTTGCCAGTCTCCACTCCCCACACTGGCTATTTGTTAGCTTGCTTCTACTTGGGAGCACTTTTACTGTCTCCTTATCATACTGCCATGCCTCCTGCAGCTGTATTCACTTGGAAACCACACCTGGAAGCAAGTCATTAGCACAGGCTTCTTCTATGCTGGAGTGCTAATCAACCAGTGCTAAAACCTAGCTCTGTGATTACTGAGTTGATATTGCAATTTACTTTGCCAAATGGCATTTTTCACAGTAGCACCAAATACTTAATCAGTAAGGTTGGACACACAACAGCGCCAATGCAATAATCTAAATAGCTGTGCAACTATTCATACACAGATTTGCACACTACACTAGTATGAAAAGAACTGTTATTATTAGTATGTGACTTTGCTAGGAAAACACAGAGCATAAATTCTGCTCTTACATTGTATTTAACTACTTGCACTGGCTACTTTCCATGCACCAGCAAAAGAACCGTTAGCAACTTACACGAGTCTCCTTTTTGCTGGAGAAAGTCTGTTCACCCATGAGTCCTCAGTGGTATCTTCAGAAACATTAATAGACTGCAAAAAACCAAGAGCTTTCATGCAAATTTAGTTTGATTTCTTAAAATGTGCAGTTTCTTAAAGTGTCTTCTGTGATTCAGTCTGGTAGACTGGAACCTCTAGTGAGCATTGAGCACAGCTAGAAAACTCTCAGGACTCTCTGTTCAGTTAGCCACTGAGCACTGATCTCTAACAGAAAGGTACAATGGTAGGAGAAGCCTGTGGTTCTCCAGCTCTCCTTGCATACTTTGGGCTCCCAAGGGAGTGAGAGCCAGTCTGGTGCCCCTCACTGGCCCCCAGCCTGTGCCACAGCTGATGATGACAGTCAGCAGCTCTTGATAGCCTCCTGGCTCTGCAACAAACGGGATGAATGGCCTTTCACCTAAGCACCTCACAGCTTTGCAGGTAACATTTAATTGAAATTGCTTCCTCTTCTCATATAAGAAAGTAATACACTTTTTTATATAACCTCCATCATTATGAAGGACTTTCTAAGCTGTCTAAAGCTGACAAACAAGGAAGAACACTTGGGAATACCTCTTCTGTCACTAATATTCAAAATTATATCCAAGATCCACCGATTAGGATGCAATCAGTATGTACTTATGCTGTTTTATGTAGTCTACCATAAATCCTAGCAAACCCGACTAACAAACACATTTTTTGTTTTAAAATGGCTATGTATTTTCACTGCTGTAAAATAACAACTGTAGAGTACTTACACTTTCTCTCAGTAAAGGTGTGCTTTCTAATGAAGCTGAAGAACTCTGGACTTCAGTTTTTATAAAAAGAAATATGACAGCACTCAGAAGAGAAAAATACACCAATGAATACCATGTCAGTTCATAAGGACATAACATTTAGTGTCCAGAGACAGAAGTTTTATTTGGAGGCATATTCATTATTACCCTAGAGTCACAGCAGTATATTTAAAAAATGCAATTGCTTTAAAGTAATAACTTACTTATGATTATATATATAAATATAAATGTAATAATTTTAAGTTATTAATTTAACTTAGCTAACAGACAACCTAAGTGAAAGTAAGTAAATAAAGCAGTTTTTGTATCACTTTATAGATCTTTCTTCTTAGGTAATGTGATTGAAATATCTTTTAACAGTGTGTAGTTACAACCACAACAGATGCTTTAGCTAACAGCACTCTTTTGTACCAAACCACACATAAATAGAACACATGCTTGTAAAATCTACATGGAGCAGCTTAAACCTGCACAGAATTGCCTCTATACTCACTGAAAAATGCTAACTTTTAGTCTTCCATCATATGTGAGGGATGGAATACTGCTGCTACAGGGCCTTGTGAGCATGTAGAAGGAAAAGGGATATTGCTCAGTGCATTAAGTAAATAAAATGGAGAAGAAAGGGTAATATTACTATTCTTAACCCCGCCTCCAGGAGATCAGGTAAATACAATCAATCAGAACTGGAAGGGTCTGGTTTTTACTTTTATGAAAAACCTTTTAATGATCTATGAATCTCTTCACCTAGCTGTAAGCAGAATCTTTCCATTTGAAGAAGGATTAATTCCTTACTGATGGAATAAGCATAGTTATAAATGGATGTCAGTTTCCTCCAGAGGAAGTACACAGACTCCACACAGGAGGCTAAAATGAAAAGCCTGCTTCTGAGCTCCAGAGAGGAACATGCACAGGCTTTGTGCAGTTTGCCAGGGAAACATGTTTGCTCACAATCTATTTCCCAGTTGGTCACTCTATGGTATCTCAGAAACAGGAAGCAGGTGGTGAGCTGCATGAATTCAGCAGGCAGGGATAGCAGTACTGCTACAATTTTCTCAGTACCTCCCAAAATCATGTGCCACATGTAAAAGGAATGGATAAAAAGCTGAAGACTCTTGAAAAGAAGAAAAGTGGAAGCAAAAATCATGAACCTAAGGCAGAAGCTCTCTCCTGTCAATCAGAAATGGTTTATCTCCATGTTCTTAATACTCTCCTTTCCTGAATGGCATTATGTTCATGTTCTGTCAGCATGCTTACAGTAAGCCCTTTGGATTTAGGGCCATCTTCCCAGCCATCCTGTCAGAAAGCAAGAACACTGCTACATAACAGAGATCCTTTCCTCTGCATTTGGACCAAAAGACATGCATTCATACAAAAGGCAAACACACAAAAAGAAAGATGTCCTTCCAAAGATCCTGAAGGAAGACACTGTGTGGGATTTGGAAGTGTGGCTTAAGACTTACATGACAGAGAGCTATTACAGACAGGAAAACATGCAAAGCCTCTGGCCTTTCATGGACCCCAAAGTACCAGGGAAGGGGTTCTGTGGCATATTCTATTGTTAAGAGATTAAGACTTCTACCCCTGAGTGAAGTGAGATCAGAAATCTGAATTTTTCTCAACAGGATTCTTTTAGTCAGTCCTTACTCTGAAAGGATTTGGGGAAAGTGAACCATTAGAATAAGCCAGCTAGGGAGGTAATCCATGCATTTCTGCTTTGCCTTCAACATGCCTACCACCATAAAAATATATTTCTGTGTCTATGGATAACCATTTCACCCCTGTACTGGATAACATGTCTGTTTCCACATGAACGCTGTCCAGCTAGGTATGGATAGCTCATGAATTTGTAAGTAAATTGATTAGCCAAAAATTCTTCAATATATTTGTTCTCTTGTTGAATGATCCCTGTAGTTGGTAATTAAATACATATTTTACATAACAGATATTCATTATAAGAATCAATTTCTACCTTATAAGTGAAAGTCCAGCTCCAATGTAATTTAAGATTGGTCTTGATACCTCTTCTGGGTCAATTCCAAACCAACCAAATCTGGAACATTTAACCAGTTTCACTTAGATGCACTGACTTTATACAAACAGTTAAATTATAACCTAGCCTTTCAAGTCAGCTTAAGTATATATTTTCAGTACCAGATCAATGCTTCAGTTGGCTTGCACAAAGCTATGCCCAGCTTACAAAAACAACCTTTAATTTAACATGCATTTTTAAAAATATATATACTTTAAAACTGAAGTCAAATTGTTTTATCAGACCAGACTGCAAAATAAAAAAATACAAATAGGTACTACTAGTTTTACATTAAGAAATATATTATTTATCAACTCAATAATATCACTGGGCATTCTTCTTTCAATTAAAACAGAGGACATACAAAAAGCTAAAACAGTTAACTTGAGTACTTTCCACTGAGAAGAAAAAGTTTTAATACATAGGATAAATCCTCTTTAGTGGTAGACTTGGCAGCATTATGTGAATGGCTGGAGTTGGTACCTTAAAGGCTTTTTCCAACCTGAATGACTCTATGATTCTATAAGTGAGTTTTCACTGCAGTTATTAAGGAAGACTTGGCAACATTCATTATGTTATTAAGGACTTAAGATTTAAAACATACTTACCTTGAACTTGCCCAACCTGTCAGCAAATTAAAAGAAGCCCATATCAAAAGACCAAGAGCTAAGCCAATAGTTTTAACAATAGGGACAACTGTAACATTGCCTGAAATACAAAAAAACAAAACTGAAATCAGATAAAAAATAGAATGTGATCTTGCATATGTTTGCTTTAGGTTCTGTGCCTGGTTGGAAGCCAAAGAAACTTAGGATGCTACAGGCAGTAAGAAACAGTGTTTTTAAAAAATAAATACACTGAACATAGACTTTTCCTCCATATAGTTTTAGACATTATTTTGGTTTGAATTTGCCTCTTATAAAATAAGCACAATAAAACAGTGTTTACTCAAAGGGTACAGTTCCATTAACAGTGAGGCCTTAAAGAATTGAATAACTACTAAATATACATATACATGGAAAAGTTTCAAGAATTGGACCCTCTTATCCTCACCTGTAGCCCACACAAAACCTCCAAGCATAGCCAGAGGCCAAAACCGTGGGCAATTCTGGATTAAATTGACCACCAAAGAAACTATCCATATGGAGGCACAGAGAATCCACTGGAAGAACATGCCTGTGGAAAAATAAAACAGGGAATTGGTAGAACACTGGATGTATGAATCTCTTAACAGAATATGTTTATCTTTGATACAGTAGTAGAGAAAAAAATCAAAAAACGTGGCCACTGCCTTTGTGAATGTCAGGGAATCTTGTTACAATTTACTCAAAGGATGTATTTTTAAGGTGGGTTATAATTTTGTTAACTTTTTCCTTATCATGCTTTCCTCCTAGAGAGCTGCAAAAGACACTTTGCTGGCCAAAGTTTGCACAAGCCCTGATTCTTGAAAACATGAAAATTTTGATGGACTTCTGATAAAGATGGTATTCAGTTTCTGCAAACTTCTCCCACCAACCCAGTAGGTGCTAACACAGACTGCACAGGATGAAACTTTTTCAGAGCTCAAGCTTTTTGAGTAATCCCAGACACTGAGGATAGTCAGTGACAGATCTCTTCTACCTCTGTAAATTCTTGGAGGGTCAGTTAGGCAGACCACTTAACTTTATGCCAGCTGTCCTAAGACTTTCCCTTGAAAGCCCAAGTTTGTCTTATTAAGGTCGTATTTGGCACAAAGAGCAGAGGCTTCATCCAGCCTGCAATGCAGGTACTGTATTGTAATAACATAATGGCAGATTTATTCATCTACAGATCTAATTGGTTATGCTTCATATAAATGTGAACATTTAATATAAACCTAGTAAAGCGACAATATTCCAAGTAGGAAATAGGAATGATTGTTTCCTCTTAACAAGTCACCAAATAAAATTACTAAAATTTCAGTTTTTGTTTTATGTTAGGTGGGCAATTGAAAGGCAATACTCCAAAGTCCAACAACTTTTACCTTATTTAAAATAACACTGTATTTATCTGACAATCCCCACAAGGATAGAACAAAGAACATTTCATCTTCCATTGTAAAATTCTCATGAAATGCACATCATCACTGTCAAAGTGCACAAGTTATAAAAAGGCTTTTCTAAAGATATGCCACACCCTGAAGCAGTATTATTGTTTTATAACCTAACAACAGCAGATAAAATTAAACTCTCTGGATTAAGGCTGTGATGATGTCCTTGAAACTCTAGTAATTTGCTCATAAAATATTATTCCTTTTAGCAAAACCAGCAAACCAAAGAAAAGAATATAATTAGGTTTACCATCACCAGTATCAAATTTCTTGACTGGCACAAAGTTTGTCCCAAATAGAAGGACAGCTACTGTGGAAGAGGCGAAGCCAATAGCTAGATCTGTTCCATTGCTGATGTTAGCAGCACCATAAGCTTTCCCAATATTCATCTTGGTTCTGAAGGTTCTTCTTTTTGTGGAGTTGTTTTGCTGCAGATCCTGACCAAATCTGGAATCAAAGAGTGGAATTAAGTATGTGGAGTATTAATTAATACCAATCTAGTTTAGAAATCTGAAACTTAAAGGACCCTATTTATCAATCTCTCAAAGCTGAAATGAACTGCAAAGAGGTTCTTATGGAAAAGTTCATGCAGAACCCCATGAAAAGCTGCCATAAAACATGAATAAAGTGACTTAAGAACAGATAAACAAAAAAAACCCCAATACTGTATGTTTTATCTGAAGACACAAAAGGTGAATGTAGAAGTGCACTCAAAAGTTATGAGCACTTGAATCTGTGAGGGCTATGGGAAGCACTGATGCTTTAGTGAGATGCTATCAGAATATTCCTGATTCCTGCAGCCAAAGAGGGGGGATTGTCACACTCAGGTGTGTCGAAAAACAGGGTTAGACAAAATCTTAATTGGCAGAAGCAGCTACAGCAGATTGCAGATTACAGTTACAGATTGCTCTAGCTGATACTAAATATGAACAAAGTTTCAGTTTTCTGTGGGGAGTAAAGGGAGAAGCTGCCTCTAAAATTTCTTTGTTCATTCCACCTACATAAAATAAGAAAGGCAAAGATTGCTTTAATCCCTGAATACCTCTGACTTTTTTTAAAGTGGGAAAGTCATCTTGAGGGTACACTCAACAGATGTGCCACACATATACTTTTGATATGGAGTATAACTTTGACAGAAAAGGTGTCTCTGAGGACAACCATGACAATGTGAACTTTGTGTCCATAATCTTAATACAAGACTTAAAAGACTACATATAAGAAAAGCATTTGGAAATTTAACTTCAAATGGCAACAGGATACTTAATATGCTGTTATAGCAATACACGTGAAATCCTCAGCTCAAAGTAATGCTATTTATACTGAATCAAAAACCATCCCAGTACAGTTTTCCCTTCTCCATTGTAGGTGGACTAGATACTCTCTGGAGAAAAAAAAGCTGAAATAGGAAGGTGGGTATTTTGCCCAGTCTTGTAAAAGGTGTTGTGACTGCATTCTGCACAAGAACTGAGCTGCTGAACGTTCTTTCATCTTATTTTACCTAGTCTAACCCTCTCCACAGTCCTTAGGACACTGAAAACTGTATCTGCTAAGTTTATGCTTTTATTCACAACTTCAGCAGGGCCATCAGTGATTGCTGAAATTATTTACATTAGCAGATGAAAAGTTTGATTACACAACTAATACAGCAATTTAACTTCTAGAAATCTTTGCCTTGAAAGATATCAATATATTTTAACTTGAGTATTTAAGCGAAACAGTGATGACATTTGAAAGATACGTCATCACAATGGCACAGCTGTTTCCATTAATATCTTTTCCTCCCTCTTCATCTTTCTTTCCTACTTAAAGGGTAAGCTTCTCCAAGAACTTTTCACTGTACTTATTTCCTCCCTAAGAAAAGTGTGTAAGGGACTAGAAGTTACCCAGGACCTGTAGACACTGAGCAGTGTAAGTAATGCTACAACTTCTCCAAAGACTTGTCTTCACAGGATACACCGTGACATGCTGTGAACAGATTAGAACACATAAAAGCTGACATCAGCTTTCCTCATTCCATCAAACTTGACCTACTGAGTGAATGCATTTAACTCATCTAGTGAGTAAGGCACAAGAGCTGGGTTTTCCTCAAAAAAACCTTCATGCTGTTAAGGATGTAGAAATAAAGCTGATTACATTGCAGCTCTGTAAATCAGGACTGCAGCAGGAATCAGCACTTTTGCCTTCAAACTTGAAAGGTTGTTAGTATCTTTCCTGCATAATGACTTATTTATTTAAAGTGGTTTATTAGTCTTTTTAGTTTTCCACAGAGAAATGTTACCTTAAAAATATTTCAGTTTTGTATCTACTAAGAGAACTGTGCTGCAGGGCAATATATTTTTCTGCTTGTTTCCTATCTTCCAAAAATCTCTGTACTGTGCACAGTGAAGACTTTTGCACAACTGGAGAATCAGAATCATCACCCAAAACACGGAAACACAACTTCTACTAACTAAGAGTATGCTTCATTCACACTGCTTAGAACTGTAACTTTCCAAAACTTGGGACACTTTGTTCCAAATTTGGCTAAATTTCAAACCCAACTGTCAACTCCATTTCAAATCTTTTGAGAGAAAGCTTAATCAGACAAGGCCTGAAACAACCTTCTCTAACTTTGATGACAGTACTGCTTTAAACAGGGAATTGAACAAATAACCTGCAGAGATCCCTTCCAAGCTAAATAATTCCAATATTGTATGATCAAATGTCAAGAGCAAATAAGTGCCACACAGCATTAAGCTGACTATATTTTTTTCTACATACTTTCTACACCAGAGAGCTTCCAAGAGTTCACTAAAAACCTCTTCAATCCTATGTTATTGGCAGATGGACTTGCATAGGTGCCTCCACACACTTCAGAGAACAAATGCCAGACCAGAACATTTGTTGAAGCTGCTAGGCTCTTAAAGCATAGTGGTTGTAGCTGAAACTCGAGCAGAGGCAACTGCAATTAATACTGTTACTGAAGGCTTTTTTCCCACTACGTTGTCCTTGCGGAAGGGCACTTCAGGATTCCCAAGCAGCATTAAAAGTACAGTTTTGCTGTTGGATGCTGGAATTTTGTTGGCATACACTGCTTGTTTCCTACTAAGTTCACTGGTTGACCTCACTGGAGTGTTGTGCTCTGCATTTCCACACTTGCCTCAGAAATATGACACCCTTCACAAACCAGGATGGTCCCTTACTGCAACACCATCACATTGCTCCGATCTCTGCACACAGAGATAAAATCAAGAGGCCCTTTCTTTGAGAGCTTTTACTACAATGGTGATCCAAATCGTTACTTAGGTTCCGAAGAACCTCTTTGCTAATTCAGTGGGCATTTTAAAAAGACGTTGTATTGACTGTTTATTTGCACATTGTTTCTCCTATTACGCATTTACCATTTAGGGTGGATAATACCACCCTTATGACACTCCTGTGAGTTCCGAGGTGGCTCGAATCAACGCGCCTGAGCGACACCATAACCCTTGCCCCAGAAATGTATCTTTGTTGAACTCTTAAAAGACGTTCCTCGGGCACTGTTTCCACTAAGTGCTACCACGGAACAAGGAAAACGCTCAGCTGACACGGACTGTTGTGGCTTTCCTGACGCCAGCGCCTCGGGGGGCAGGC